>JAPYYV010000820.1:0-40126 GCA_030522625.1 Copidosoma aretas
TTATTAATAAATAACAAAAAAAAAAAAAAAACTCAAAGCTAAATCCGTAGTAGGCTCTTGTATCACTGTGATGCATTTACAAATTTATCGTCCGATGATGAAATTAAATTTTTTTTGTAAAAAGATCTTAATTATAAATAAATATACAATCAATATACTGCTACAAAATTAGTCTTTGGTAAATTTGTCATATTCGTAATCAGCGACCGAAAAAACCTATTAATTGAAGTGTGACTTGATTACGTACAAAAATATGAGGTATTTTATGCCAGGGGGTGGTGAATAAGGGATAAAGTAGTAGAATTTCATACATTTGACAATAAATTCGTAATTAATGACCCCAAAAACCCGCAAGTGAACACTTTGGAGTACATTACTTCAATTTTCGAATTCTGGCCAGGTTTTTGGGAATTGGCCGCACTGTACGTCCTGCTATCAAATATTAGAAGAGGGCATGATATGAACCTGAACTGTAATGTTTAACCTTTCTACTTTATTAATTAGACATAAAATCTATTGATTATTCGACTACAAATCATTCAGTTCCCGAAACATATCTGAGAAAGGATGTTGGATCAGATTCCAAATAAGCATTATTGAATATAAGAAATTAACATTGCTCGTATCTATATATGTGTCATACAATATATTATATTATTTTGTATATGTTTTAGGAATAGGCCGGCTTTTACGTTAGCTATTATAAATTAAAGAGTATGTGCAAGGTATTGGCATGATATGTATGGGACCGTGGATCAACTGGCAACAACATAATGCAGCGGAGGCTAATAAGGTATCTCACGAACATACAGAATCAGTTTAGCCTATTTTACCAATCTACATAATCTTACTAAAAGATGATGAGGTAGGAAAGAATCTGAATAAGAAGATCTTAGGAGTGACAGTATGAGAGTCTCTGGTGCAACCGCCTTCTCTCATCAAAATATCGCGTACCGTAGGCAACTAGAAGATCGACGGATTTATAGCGACTCTGTTAGATTAAGAGCTGACACACGCTTGTTGGTTTTAATTCATATCCGTAGGTGGGTTCAATTCCCAGTACAAAATTAATCGATGTATATATATATATATATATATTTTTGTCACCGATATATCGATTACGTCTGACTTTCGACTCTTATCTGTCGAATAATTCAATGATTACTGCTTTGAGCAACAGTAATAGTCTCTGAATTATTCCTCTACTGATATTTTCTAGATGAATAATAATAATAATGAAAAATAAGATAAATACTCATAAGATTTCTCACGTTCGTATAAAATAACTCGGAAGTTACATATGTAGGGGATAGGATTTATAATTTAACAGACTTTCATAATTTTAAAATATACAAATCAAAATTTTATCGAATTACATGTGACGATTCATTTCATATATTCGTATTCTTTACAACTACTATTTGAAATTAAATAAAAATTTAACTTGAATAATTATTAAGTTATATAAAAATTGGCGCACTTTCCTTAAATTCTTAATACTTGCACTGATAAATTTGAATTTTCACTTTATCCTTTCAAAGTATAATAATTTAACAGTACATTCACGTAGTTAATACAGATTTCTATTTAATCGCGTATACAAATTTCAAATATTTTCACACTTTCCTCACATTCTTAATACTCGCAATAGTTATTACACATTTCAAATATTCCCGCACTTTTCTTGAACCGAATTTCTATGGATGTGTTAGTTCACTTTATATACACAGGGATATCGTGTAGGTGACGCACAGGCTCCCAGGAATATCAAGCACTACCTTAATTATTCTTTCCAGCTGCTTTGCCTGATGCTGTGTTATCGCCACACTAAATTGTTACATTTACGAGTAACAATTACAACACGTTACTTTATAAAACAAAACCAAACTTTATCAACATAAGCGAACAGAAGTACACAGCTCGAGGTTACAAAGTAATTCAATCTATATATTAAGATACAATAGTAATTCATCTGACTATTATTTTTAACAAGAACAAGAACACCTAGCAACGCATAGAAAAATTTTCAGAGCGCGGCAAATCATACGTTCTACAGCTTTTAACCGTGTACCTAAAATTAGCCACTCCTCTTTTGGATTGTCATCCCGACAATCACAAAAACCATCCATAACACAACACTTCAAAATATCACTATCTTCTTCTGACGTAGCTCCAGGATAACAATACAGGTCCAGGATAAACAATGACTCTACTTGACCCCCTGCCAAATCACCAAGTACATTGTATCGAACTGTAAATCCAACTACAACCAGATTTTCTGTCAGAGCTGCAGGACTTGAAGTTTCTATCTTGACTCCACCGCCAAGTTACTGAGAATCTTAAATCCAATTGTTTCTCATTTATTCAAGTACGTATCTCTCTTCAGGGTAATGTGGAAGGTACACAGTTGATTTCTTGGAGAGGAAATGAGAAATGACTTTCCGTGGATCCAATTTTACGTCCCTACTCCAGCATTTGTCCAATGTCTTCGGAAGAATTAACCGCGCAAGATAAAATAAAAGCGGAGTAGTTAGGATGACATTCTTTCGTGAAGAGTCGCAATTCTGTTCGTATGTATAATCTTTGTCTTGTGTTTTGGTGAAATCCTAATGGCGTAGACAACATCGATGAAGAGAACAACTTCCAACAGACCGTCCCAATGACTTTGCAATTTCGGACTATTTCCTTTGGTTCTTTGTGGATTGTGGAAATACATTTTTTTACCTTTCGAAAAATCGGCTTATCTCGCTCAATTGTCGTAATGGATTTCGATCTTGCAAGATGTTACAGCTATGGCGGTTCTTGTCAAATAATGTATTTCTGCCATCTTTTTCCTCAGCTTTTGTACGTGATTCTCCGGTGATGAAACTCCAACATGATCATCCGGAGGAGGCCCTCTCATTAGATTCATCGGAAGTCGAAAGTCGTCACCAGTGCACATCTTAGCTGGAGAGAATCCGGTCGTCACATATTTGGAAGATCTGTAAGCTAACAAAAATAGTGAGATCCAACAGTCCCAATCTTTTTGGTTCTCGCTTACAAACTTAGATGAATAACTAAGAATCGTCTGATGTTGGCGTTCCACCTGGCTATTCAATTGTGGGTGTAAAGGTGTAGTTCGGGTTTTCTTGATTCCTAAAAGTTCTGCTGATTCTTTCACTAGACTTGAATCGAAGTTCGTACCTTGATTAGTATTTACTTCTAAAGGTACATCATGACGACCAACCACTTCATTAACGTTGACTTATTGTATTTGTCCTCATGTTTGATAAGGGAAAATCTTCGACCCATTTGGTAAAACAGTCCATCACGATAAGAAAATGGGCCTAAAATATCCATCTAAAGCGTCTCAAAACGTACTTCTAAATTATAAACCTTCATCTTGCTTACTCTTTTATCTGGTGGACCTATCTTCGCAACACAAGTCATACACGTACGACACCAGTTCCCAACGTCTTTCTCGCATGTGGCCCAATAAAACCTTTTTCTTATATTGTCCAGTGTCTTGTTGATTCCAAAGTGTCCTCCTGGTGGTGAGTCGTGTGCTTCTCGAAGAACCTCATCTATCTTCTTTCTCGGAACAAGTAGTTGTCAAGACTTGGTCTTTAAATTTAGTGATATAAATTCCTTATATAAAACTCCATCATTAATGAGTCCCATTGACTATAGTATACTTTTGTTAACTCGTCTTTCGGTGTAATTTGCTTTTAATCTAGTTAAGCGGGCTCCAGCGGGAGGAGTTGAGAGGTCGTGGGTAGTTAAATTGATAGATAAGAACCCGTCGATTCCAGCGTTGTCTTTATTTACCCCTCTAACCGTGGAAAATATCGAGATATTTGCTCTCAAAGTTCTCACATTATACACAAGCTCTTACGGAGCAATGTGAGAACATCGTAATTTTCTAACCATAATCGAGGAGTTACATATCAAGACACGGTCTGTTTTGAAAAAAAATAACCTCAGCGTTCAGATGGTAGCTCGCAAAATATCGGTATCCGTGGAAAAATTCGAGGTATTCCGTGGAGTATGGGTCGTATCGATTTTTTACCATACAGATATACATATATATTATGGTGCAGATGATGCTCGCATCATGTATATGTATATACAGCTGTAAGCAGCAGTGATACCAACTAACTCAATTATTTTTGGGTTGGTATCACTACGCGCAGGAGCCCCCTTAAGTGGCACTTCTCTTACTTTCAATAATCATCTTTTTTGCCTCGTCTTCCAGCTAATGTATATGCCAATCTGAACCTGTTTCTCCAACAAAAGCAATACTACCGATTGTGTTTTCCTATGCTTTGAACTTTTCTCCAGCGCGATAGCGGTACTTACAAGATTTATCTTTACATGGTCGTCTGGATAATCTATCTGCATTTCCATGAATCGCTCCCTTCCTGTAAAAAATCTTAAACTTGTACTGACCTAATAATCCAACCCATCTAGCTAGCTGGTCATCTCACTCTTCAAATAATAACAACGAAGATAAAGCGGGATAATCTGTTGTAATTACGAATTCCTCTCCGTATAGATAACAACGTAAAAGTTTTACCGATCCAACGATTGCTAATAATTATCTACGAGTTATCTACGAGTTAAGCAATAATATTTTTTTGATGGACTGTACACTTGACTATAATAAGCTAAAACCCTGTCCTTACCAGCTTGATTCTGGGACAAAACTGAACCAATGCCATGATCTAAAGTGTCAGTACATAAGGTAAATACAGAATCTAACCTAGGGAAAGCTAAAATTTTAGGAGACGTAAAAACGCTCTTTAATTTAAAAAACGCTTCCTGACTTTTTAAAGACTACTTTAACCGCTCGTTTTCTAATATTAAACTATAAAGAGGCCTAGCAATATCATAGAAGCCTTTAATGAATCGCTTACACTATTCGCAAAATCCAAAAAACTGACGTACATTCCGATTTGTTCTCGGAATCGGCCATTCTAAGACAGTTTCAATTATCTTAGAATCCGTCTTCTTCCCATCTTGTGATACGATGTGACCAAGAAATTAAATTTCTATTCTGAAGAAATTACACTTCTTTGTATTCATTCGAAGATTTTGATTCCGAAATCGGAGAAACACCTTTTCTCGTGTGAAATCGTTATGGGAAATATTTGTAAACGGAAAGTAATAAGTAGTCAGAAAGTAAAAGTAAATAGAAAAATAGGTATTTGGGAAGTGTTACGAGTGTAAAGAATAGATAAATGAGTTAAAAAAGTAAATTTATAAATGGTTAAACTGACTGGCACAGCGTAGATTCAAGATCTAAGAAAACGAGAGGTCATTGAAGTGTTCATAGCCATCGGTTCAAAAGTATCTGAAAAATAAAAGTTAGAGGAGTTAAGACAAGTTTTCGTGCGTTAGCAAAACAAGGTTACAGCTGGTCAAGGAATGGACATTCAAAAAAGCTGAAACGATTTAACGATAAAGAAGTAACATCGTTTAAACACAAAATGAATACATCTGCAAATATGGATTTTGATATCAAGAAAGATGATTGGGAAAAATTCATCGATCAAATGGAGCGATATTATATTGCCATTAATGTGGTTGATAAAGGTAAGCCGCGTGCGATTCTATTAAGTAAAGTAAATGCTGATACATGCGATGTTATCGACAAAATCTGTAAGCCCGATAAACCAAGAGTAACGTCATTCAATCAAAAAGATAGATTAGTATAGGATCATCGCAAACCATTGGCATCGTTCTTAGTATATGTTCCGAATTTCGCCAATATGTTCAAAATGAATATGAAACTATTAGCGAATATATCGCAGCCTTGAAAAATTCAGCCAATGATCGAAAATTTAACAAGTTGAATGAACAAGTAATGGATCAGTTAGTGTCCGGGTTGGGAAGTAGAAATATTCGAGCGGAAATTCTGAGAATTGAATAACTTATACTCGAGAGTGCGGTTGAAGAGGCACTGGCTATCAAAGCAGCCATTGGCGGGGCAGATAAGTTAAAGTCTTTACGTTTCAAAGGAAATCAAAATGGAGGAGTTCAAAAAGTTAGAATCGGTAAAACAGGAAGAAAGAACAGGTTTAAAAATGCAGGAGGGGCAAATATATTAAGCAGTTTTGCTGGAAAGAAGAAAATAAGCCAAGCAGTAGGTCGGCAGCAATAGCTCAAAGAGCACCGAGATCCCCAGCTGAACAAGGTTACACGAATCATTGTTATTGTCATGGTAAGCCGAAACACTTTGCGCGTTAATGTAAATTTAGAATTTTAGCGTGTAATATTTGCAAGTGGTGTGGTCATTTAAGTCGAGTTTGTAGAGAATAAGGGTCGCGTATCAGTATCAAGGGGGTCTCGAGACTGAGTTATCTGGATATTAAAATGGTGAGAGCAATTCAGATAATTCAATCACGAGTAAAGTTCGAAAAATCTTTCAATCACAGGATTTACATCATATTACATCTCTTGTACGCGGAAAAATACATGTCGAGCCAGAGTTTTTACCTGTGAAAATAAATGCTACCCAGATTCGTGTGGAAATAGATCCTGGGGCAGCTATATCTGTTATCTCGGCTTCTATAAAAAATAAGTACTTCAAGAGTTTTGAAATGTATGATTCAGATTTAATGTTGGTGAATTACGATGAATCTCCGTTCCGACGGATTAAAATGTTACGGAAACGCTGATAGTGTTTTTTCCTCGCCGATATTTATTTTACAAAAACAAACGGGCTAGCAATAATAGGTAGACTGTGGCTTCGAGCTATCTAATTATGGCTATTTCTCGAGAAATTTGGTATAAATATGTTGGAAGCCGAGAAAAAGGTAGTTACTGATGTAAAGGCGATTCTTGATAAATATCAAGATATATTTTCTGATACAAAAGGCTGCATCACAAAAGGTTAAATGAAACTAAATTTGAAAGAGACTAAGGTGAAGTACCCCCTATTCGGACACATTTTTGTAGGTAATGTGATATTTTCTTCATTTTTGAGAACCATTGCACAATAGATACGAAATGATTGTTTCAATAGAAAGTTCTTGCACTTTTTTATTTTTTGGAAAATAAACTTTTCAATCTACACCTTGACAGCAGTTATAAACTAATTTTTTTTTTTCAAATACTTCAAGCACCTATTTTCGGACATATGCGGATACATGTATTTTAAACAGTCGAAAATTGTCCGGATATCAGTGCCATTACGAGATAAGGGCCACATTTTTGACAATGATAGACATTAATCGACGGAGGTTATATCAGATTCCTATTTATTTTCAATCCTATACTAATTTATCTATTTGATTGAATGACGTTACTCCTGGTTTATCGGGCTTATAGATTTTGTCGATAACATCGCATGTATCAGCATTTACTTAACTTAATAAAATAATACCATAAATAAAAAATTGGAAGGCCTATAAGCATCGACAAATCAAACAACAAAATCTTGACTTTTACTGGTAAAACAGAAGATCTGACGTAAGACAAATTATACTAAGCTGTATGTCATGCTAAATAAAAAAATGCCGCATTTAAAGATATAACAAGCTATGGTCATCATTAATACGTCAAGCATGTCATTGGAAAAAATTTAAAATGACTTTTACAGAGTAATAAATTAATCTTTAGCAGCAAAAGTTACACAAATACTTTAAATGCAGGCCTGGCGGCCTCTTAAAATATATTGTCTTAGCCTCCGTAGAGAGGGTGACCACCGAAAATACGGTGGTAGCCACAATAAACATGTTTATACCGTACTTCGGAGTACAGGAAAAACTGCTTTTCGATGGGGAAACCTATTTTATGGCCCGAACTATGGAAGAGTTTGCGAGACTATTTGAATTTGATAAAATTGGCAGCACTGTTTATCTTACTTAAAGATATGGCTTAATTAAACGCATGCATGCACGTCCTTACGAAGTACGTAAACGCGTACGTCTGTAAAGCGGAAAAATTGGATGAGTTACCGCTACTGGATGAGCTTGCGTTCAATATCTCAAATCACGAGAGTATAGGCTTTACACTGTATGAACTTATATTTGGCCAACAAGCAATACTTTCATCAAGATTTGAACAGCCAAAAAGCTGATAGACATATACAGAGTTATCAAAACAAATAACAGAAACTCACACGCAGCTAAGGACCTTAGCAGCTATGAATAAAGTACGAAATAAATATAGATCAAAATATTACTATGAAAGGATATTAAACACACAAATCTGTATAGAAGATAAGATAGCGTACATTTTAAAAGAACCATCAACGAAAAAATTAAATACTTTAAATGAAGGTCCTTACAAAATAACAGAAATAAAGTACAAAATCCCAACGTTAAACTAAAAACAAATGATAAAATAAGTGTAGTCCACGTTAACAAAATAAAAAAGGCATGCATTGTAAAAGCTTCACCTTCAAGAAAAAAATGAATAATGTAGACATCTAACTTATAAGACGAAAATGCGAATGATAATACTGTAACAAACACAAAAAAAGGTCACAAAATACACTATTCCCCAATTTTTCGTAGTTTTTGGACATGATTTGGAAAAATTTATCAATGTTGTACAACAAAAAATAAAAATGAACCTAGAACTTATACAATTTATTACAATTTTATATAGGCGTATCACAAGAATAAAAGAAGAATGGGAAAGTCTGTCAATTTTTTGTATACAGATCAATGGCTGTGGACCCATCATGCAGGAAAATTAAATTACTAGGCGAATGATGATTTCATAGTATGTGGTAACCCTTAAAACATCTCGTTGGTACACAATCATTATTTGCATAAAAGAATAGCAAAGATTAAGCAAGTTAAATAGGTAAAAAAAAAATGTTAAAAGACACAATAACAGAGAACATGAAAACATAATCTAGTGATAGTATCGCGATAAAAAAAATTGATTCAAAAGACACACATTTTTGTTATGACGTGAGTCGCAAGAAACATGTAGCTACGTGATGTTACATCCATATACAAGAATTATTTTTCAAATTATCATCATTTTAAAATAAGGGCATTGAAAAAAAAACAAATTAATTAAATTTTAAAAAAATATAATCCATAAAAAACGACACATTTATAGACATATTGAACGACTGTGTTATTCCTCACTTTATACAAATATTATAAGTGGATTTCAAAGAAAGAGTCAACTCAAACATTAAGAGTACGAAATATTATTAATCACTTAAAGTAGCATTCGTTTTATTATTAAATAATAATGTTACCCATGAAAATTATTTTTATTCGCCAGGCACTCTGTTATAGTCCGTTAAATACCTTCCTAACAAAAAATCCCAGTTACCTTAACCCTAAAAAGGGATCAACAAAAGAAGGGAGGTTTATTATCTTTTAACCTAGAAAACTGACAATCTTTTCGCTTATACAGAGGACAGAGTATGATCAGACGATAGTTCATCAACACCAGATTATGAAGTTATCGATAAAAAATGATCACTCAATGTTCTAAAAAACTTTTGATTAAAACTTTAAACAATACTAAGAATAATGATAAGTGTATGAAAAAGATGTACACATTAGACATACATATGCATAAAAGAAAACCCAAAATTCTTTGGAAGAAAGTAATAGTCAAGTTTCATAAACGCAATCTTAACGTCCTAAACATATGCACTAGTATTTTATCACGAAAGGTCCATATAGTTTACACATTAACACATGCCAATGACAATCAACCAGCTTTACTATCAGAGTAGCGAACTTCATTGTCACCGAGTGACATAGTCTTTACGGCAATGACACATGTAGCGAAAAAAAGAAGAGAACCTTTTAAAACTTGCTAAACAGTGACGGAAAAGATCCTTAATGCCCCAAAAATGCCTTTAAACAATATCATCTACTCCGCAGAAGAAATAAGTCGAACATTAATCCTATTAAGATACTACCAAACCTCTAACAGCCAACGCCAACGAAATACAACTCACCTATCTCTACAAAAAAAAAAAAAAAAAAAAAAAAAAAAAAAAAAAAAAAAAAAAAAAATGCATGTTTTAAAATCCAGGCAGCCTCATACAATGGACCCCGCTATATCCTTACGGAGAATAGCCCTATAATAAAATCTTTAAAACTTCGTTTTCTGGTAATATTTGATGCGTAGATAAAAAGTCACAATGGCCGCTGAGTTGTGAAAATTCATTCACTCGAGATATTGTCCTGTAATATTTTATTATCCTATAAGGACTTCCAAGGTACAATAACACCTATTATACGTATTGAGTGCGCTCCAGTACGCATGCTTATGTAGATGTACTATACATATGTGAATTGCAAAATACTTTATATAAATACTAGTAGGGCTTCGCCCCCTGCGCGCTCCGCGCGTCAACTCCAATATTTCAATATTTTTATCCTCATGTCTGAATGACAAATGAATATTATTTCTTTTTACATTTACATTATATTATAATTTATAACGCATAACATATTTTTCAACATTCTATTTAACTTTCATGCCTTATTTACCTACATAAATACCTTATATTCTTACATAAATCATCTTCCTCCTGCACATCTCTCCATTATCTTTTAATTCTATATTTCTGATTAATATTATTAATATTCTATTTGTTGTTTTTTTTTTCTCTTTACATGGCAATGTGTCCTTTACATCTTTTTTCTCTCATCGCAGATTCTTCAGTCTATCACTAAGAAACTTCTAAACTCACCTGAATCTTTTTCTTTTTTCTTAATTTTTCTCTTTCTGGTTTTTCTTTTTTTTTTTACATTTTACAGATTATAGAAATGTCAGTTACTATATAGTTTTTGTCTATTTCCTGATTGATAAAAGTCTTCCTTTCCTTTGTAAAATTATCTTTGATTTTGTCAAGCATATTTTCCTTCGTTTTTCTTGTTATAAATCTTATTGTTTTGCAATCCTCCACTTTTTAATGCACAACTATGACTTCTTTGCCAATTGTGTAATATTTTTATTGAGTAAGTTCGTTAATTCTAACAAATATAAAAATCGATAGATTTTGACCTGCTCTTCATGATGGTGCTATTATTTTTTGCTCAAAAACCTCCTTTGTGTTGAAAAATGTCATTGAATTTTTTGTCATTTTTCTGAAATTTGCAACAGTTTAAAAATAAAATAAACACTAGTCAAAAGAGCAATACTTGGACCATACCTCTACAAATTTTTAGAGTTGGAGAGCATGAAATGCGTAAATGACAAGAAAATATTGACGTTGACATTGGGTCAGCCACGCTTGACAGACAACTATATCTAGTACAAACTGTAGACTCACTGATAACTACTTGACATTCATCAAAACATAGTTCACGTTACGTATAAGTAGATGTCATAAACTTTACTTGATCCGCTGGATAGTCTACGAACAATGGAATTCACAACTTAAAAGACTGTAAGGTTTCAATTTGTTCGAAAACTTCTTTGAGGATCGTTTATAACTTTATTTGATTTTACATACTAATACAATAGTATGTTTCATTATTTAGTCATACAATTTATAATCATGCTGTATTAAACTAACATTATGCAATAGAAACTATTTAAAGCTTAATTGCATATTTTTTATCTCTTAGTTTTATTACAATTAGACAATTTTCTTAAGTTCATTAAATTACTTAAATTTTTCTGCAAAAACGAAAATGGTACGAAAATGCTACGTTAATTGCTCCCGCAAGTAGAGAGACAATAAAGCCTTGTACTTGATTTGACCTCAAAGGTCTGATATCAACTCTTTGATATCTCCCAAATCGCTGCAAGTTGGCTGATTGGACGTCAGACGTCATGTATATATGTGTACATGGATATTTAGTACGTTTTTCTTGTGGTCAGTCAATCGATTCCAATCCTCTTATATATATATATATATATATATATATATATGTATATATGAGTATATGTGTGTGTGGATACATAGATCTTTCCATATTATATAGTTGATTCGTGCAGGGCGGAAGTAATTCCTCTTCTTGCGCCCTCACCCCCCACCCCATTTTCACTCCAAACAGAATTTAGTCTAAAAATAAGGTAAATATGTGCTATTTTTATACATATTATTATTTTTGCTCTGACCTACCACACCCCATACGACCCCTACAACCTCCTACACTTTTTCAATTGGCTTCCTACGGACTCTTTACGGCCCCCCTACCACCCCCTCCCCCCCCCCCCCCCCCCCACACCCCCCCACCCCCCCACACCCCCCCCACCCTCCCTATCCCAACACAAACACAAACAACGTATCCCCTTGCCTCCACAGCCCCCCACACCCCTGTTTTAGTTACGATATACCTTATAATCTAACAAAATGCATAATCCACCCATGGCTTACAACAATCCTCTAATATCCTCAAACACTGCCACGAACGAACGATTGCAGCCAAAAATGCTTCTGCGGTTGCCTATTTTCATAGATCAACCAAAAAAAGTCTATAACCCATCAAACATTCTATTCCTGTAAATATATAGAATATTATCGAAAAGTACTAAGTACAGCGGAAGTTGCTTCTCCACATAGCCGAGAGAAATTGAAAAAACATGGATATAATTAGCGGTAGATCTTAGGATAGTTTATTGTATTTATATTGGGTTCAGAAATATCTGCCTGAAGTTTATCCCAATGTAAAGGTCAAAACCAATATCAAATTGACGATGTTATGAGAAAAACTCGCTAAAAATACACTTGTCAGCCCCATAAGATTTTCTGCTCGGCCCGCATGACTTATTCGGTAAATAGCCAAATTCACAACATAAATTGTGTTTAGAACATTGGTTTTTGATCCTTATGATGTATTTAAGATATAGAATTGTAGAATTGTAATATGTAAAGTTTTATAATGTTTTGGTCTATATTTACAGTGTTGTTTTACTTCGCTTTTTTCATCCAACAATTTTAAATGTATTAAAGATTGTCAAACCAAATTTTGCTATTGATCAAATCAATAAATTAATGTTACTGCGCTCTCAACAATCGTCACACAAATGTTTAATTGAATTAAAGTTTGAGGAATAGCTCCCTATTACTTCTATACACCATATAGAGCATGCTGAATAGATGTCTCAACTTTATCTCTAATTTCTATTGTCTACCATGCCATGCTCACCCTGCCACAGTCCCCCAGGGGTTCTTTATGCTGGCAAAAAAAATTAAAAATTTCTGGCTTTTCTCGTGAGCAAGGGTTAACCCCCCCCCCCCCCCTCTGGAACCGCAAAAAAGTAAAAGAATAATAATATAGCTATTATGTAGATTACTATCTTTGGAGCTCCTGCCCTTTTATAATCCTCTGTTCTCTTCAACACCATTTGCTTTTTTCTATCCGCTAAAAATATTATTTTACAGCCTTTCATCGCTTTCTGACGTGAAGGACGTGAAAAAATCTTTATTCAATCGTTTAACTTATTGATTCATGTTAAAGATCAAAGGATTACAAATAAATTTATAAATTTTAAGAACTTTTGATTTTCTTTAACAAAAAGATAGTTTTACCCATCGAAAAATAAAGATCAGATATTACTAGAAAAATAGAAATAGTTTGACAAATTTAAATAGTTCAGAAATGTTTCAAAAATGTATACTTCAAATACTTCAAAATTCGTTAAAGAAAGACTGTAAGGCAAACTTTTAAGT
This sequence comes from Copidosoma aretas, assembly GCA_030522625.1. Taxonomy (NCBI): domain Eukaryota; kingdom Metazoa; phylum Arthropoda; class Insecta; order Hymenoptera; family Encyrtidae; genus Copidosoma; species Copidosoma aretas. The sequence goes on from JAPYYV010000820.1 coordinate 13,595, forward strand.
ACATATCGATACATTTGGTATTAGTGAGTGCAAAATAACATAGAAGTTACAAAATATGTAATGATTTAGTTTAATAATTAGTTGATGATGACTGCAGTAAGTTTTAAGATAGTAAAAGCCATTAAGCATTGCTCAGAATGCACCACGTGGAGGTAGGCTTACTATGCATTTTATGTGTATGTGTTTTTTAGTGTGTATACGTAAGTACAATTTGTTTAACAAAACAAAATTTGTTGTAAGTGTAATTTTATCATTGTTTAAAAAAATTAATAATGTTGGCATTTAATTATTTGAAATCATAAAAAACATAACTCTTCTATTGTCATTAGAATTTTTTAATTCATTTTGGATAACAATTTCATTAGGATTTTTGCACCTAGATAGTGCAACACATAATTAACCATAAGAAAGTAATGGCTGTTTTAAGTACAAACCTAATTTATCAAAACTTTGACCTTGCGACTTATTTATAGTTGTTGAAAATGCTTACTGTGAGAGAAATTGTTTTCTGTATAAAATAAGAGGTAATGAAAAGAAATTGCTAGTAGATAAAGTTATTCTTAGAATTAATACTATGTTCCCAATTTTTTCACCAGGTATAATTTCAGCCTTAATGTATTACTTAAATTATGTTATCTTAGGTATTGTTCCGTGATATAATTCCTCTGAAATACATAAATGGGAAATCAGCATGACAATGGTAATTATTTTTAAATTTAGTTTATGAGTTGGAAGATCTTCTCGAATAGAATTTGGATATTCCACAAGAAAATTAATGTTCATGTTATTATTAGTTCTATCAACTCCCTTATAAGATGTATGATCTACACTATAATTCACAGCTCACCGGTTATTGTGTTTACAATTTTGTTATTTGATAAGAACGCAAATTTATTATGTGATGTCAGAATAACGTTATTTATTAAAGTATTGTTTACATCATTAAAAATTTACGAACAGACATCATTTGTTATCCATTTTTTGGATTATTAAAAGAACTTTTTTTTTCTTCTTGTATTTTAAATAGTAGCGATCAAAATTTGTCATTGATTAGACGCATATTGTTTTGCGATTTTGTAATTATGAAAAGTTACCACAAATGACAAAATTCGATGGTTTCTTCAACTATTATAATTTCGTTTTACTTTCTTACGATAGGTACAGTTTGACGAAAATCCCTATCAAATATAATCAATTCACCTTTAAATGGAATATTATTATTTGATGAATCACGCAATGTATGATCAACGATTTCTAATGCATTCTTAGGTATTATGCGAGAAAGAGGCACAATAACTCTGCAGAATATCCTGCAGCAAATACTTCCCTTCCACCAGAATAGTTTGGTAAGGAAAGGCCATCTTGTGAAAGTAAACAGTGCTCCCACCGTGTAAAACTTATTCTGATCTTCGAAAAGTAAACTTGATAATTTTAACATTGTAATCCCGATAAATAAACAACAGGTTGGTCGTTCTGACTTGATTTTGACGATTTACGAAATTCTAAATGTACTGGAGGCATTTATTCAATTAGTTGTGATGCTTATAACCAATAAAACAAATCAATTGCGCAATATCAATCATACAAATATTAGTAATAATAAATAATTTTACGAATCTTATCACGGAGTTTTACAATAAAGATTTACCGAACTGTATATGTATTTATACCGATCTCTCGCAAAGTACGATTAAAGTACCGATGCCGGAACGCACTTTTAACGTATGTCCAAAAGGTGAAACAGTCAATCTACCCTTAATAACTAATAAACTCTTAGAATTTCTGTCACGAAAAAAATGTACATGAGACATTCAAAGTGTTGTCTTATTGAATCAATAGAAGTAATTAACTATTGTTAATGCATTACACTAAGATAAATTTTTTATCAATGTCACTGTTTCATTATACGTACTGTTCGAATTATAACCTCAAATATTTCATGTCTGTATGGTAAAAAACACAGATTCTATTTCAATAACATGTATGTTTCGCCATTGGGACATCACGTTTCGCCATTGGGACATGCATTTCGATGGTGTTTCGCATTATGTTCAACTATATATTGTCAATTTTTATTACTTAAAATAATGCATCATCACCATACAATTCTCAAAAAATTTTATATTAAACAGGAACACAAGACACATCTGTAACCATCAAAATGTTTATCAAATCTCCTATTCGTAATTTTATATGAATTTGTAAAAGAAGTTCCACGAGAAACTGTTACCCTATCTTGAACCCGAAAAAAAGGATCTCTGTAACAAAGATTATTAAAAGAATTTCAAAGTTATAGAAAATATTAATAATATTGATAAAATTAAAAAAAATAAAAGAAAAATAAGAAGTAATTTTTTATATTGTAGTAGTTCACAACATTTCACAGATACAAGTCACTTTCTACAAGTCTAAAGTTAGGGGGTTAGCGCATGAAGCGTGCAGAGTGCGAAGCCCCACTAGTATGTTCCAATATTGTATAGTTTTATTAAGTAGACTAAGCCTCTAAGCCCCCCTACCTCCCCATCCCCCTCCAACCACATTTATTCTCCACCTGTCCTCCAGCCATCCCCCAGTGACCCCCCTAAAAAAACCTTGTTATTGGTTCATTTTCTTGCTCTTTTTAATTTTTTATCCCATCTACCTCAAACCCTCCAGCCCCCTAACCCCTAACGTATCCTCCACCTATCCTCCTCCCATCCCCCTCCACCTCCCACCTATACCCCGAAATTTCTACTTATATAATTTACAGTTTTTTGGTCAAGATTTTTCCGCGAAGTTAATTCGGTTATCTTGGGGTCAGTTTAATCGTTTAGGGGTGAATTGCATTTGAAGTTAAACCACGGGTCTAGTTGGGTTTGACGGGCTTGATAGTTTAGAAAATGATTGTGTTTCGTTAGGAAGTTGACGTTCGTGGATTAGATTGCGCCAATCAATACGAGTGTTGTACAAGAGACTTCAATTTTTTTTCAAAAGTCCTAAATTTACATAATAGTAAAATTTTTTATAATAATATCATGTGATAGTGAAGAAAAATAAATCATTTCTGTAATAAAATTCATTTATAAATTGGGAATTTTCATATGTCTTTTGAAATTTTCCGACCTTGAAATCCTTTTCCACATATTGTACAAATATGCTTCATTTGACTTGTAATGTGAATTTTTATATGTCTATTTCAATGTGTAGATCTCTTGAATTATTTATTAATATGGATGCATTTGACTGTTTGTTCTGAATCGTGTTCCTTTAAATGTCTAATAAAATTTCGTTTTAAATGAAACACAATTTTACAAGTATCACAAACGTATAATAATTCTTTATGTGTTTTTTCATGTTTTTATAATTTTTCTGGAATCGATGATTAGTTTTGGCATACATTGCAGATGCATAAATTTTTTAAACTAGGCAACATTTTTTAATAAAAGTATTATTTAAATAATTGTGTAAATTCCATTACATGTTTTTAACTTTACTCCATTGTGTGACCTAATATATCTAACAAATGTCATTTGTTAATTGTCAAAATCCTTTATCTATTTATTGTAATTTTTTTTCATCGATTTTTATTTTATTTGCATGCCTAAAACGAATTTTCGTACATGTAAAAAACAGATGATAATGATGTTTTTTATGAATTTTCTATTTTTCAATACAAAATTTACAAATGGCATGTTTTATCTTAAATTCCAGATAATAAAACATAGAGAACATTTAGAGATGGATCAAAATGTTTCTACTCCTAAAATTTTTTTAAATTTTTAGTTTGAAAAGTCAATAAAAATGTGTTTTGTTTGATTATAAATTAGTTGATATGAATAATTATTTTAAAAATTTTGATAGAATAGTTACTTAAAAATTTTCGAGTTACTGAAAAATTTCGGACCAAACAATATTTTGTAACTTCGATTTATTTTCTGATCTAATTTAAATGAATAGTATTTGGACTTTTACATCTCGGAAGGGCAACATATAATTAGCATTTCTCATAAAAGAATCTATTTGGTCCGTCAGATAGATTATCAAAGAATATTGAACATGTTTTTTTTCTTTTTTTACATAAACTAGAACTTATTGAGATAGAGCTCGTTAAAGGTCGGAGTAAGGGACGAGTGACGTCACTGCTCGAAAACGATGTATTAGCCATGACGTCATAGATGCATAGGCTACTCTAAGCCATAGTGTACAGTTATGTTTAACTCGCTAGTACTTGCTCAATTGTTTGTAAGTCATGATCAAAAAATTATGAAATACTCCTCAGGTCTTTCACTTTCTCATAGTTATTGTCAGAACTTGATAAGTATTTATGTTTTTTTTTAAAATTTTGGGTGTCAATCGTTAAAAATTGTCATTGCTTCAATAAACAAAAGTCCGTTACAAAGTCCTAAAAATGTTTTCTTATATTTGTTCCACATCGTCTTAAGAACATCTGCAATAAGTTTCAGGTAAAAATGTTGTATAAAAAAAAGGTCTAGAAGTAATTTAGTAAAATTTTGTCGCACGGCCACGGGGCTGTGGCGTTTTACTGTTATTCATTCTGATTATCATTAATAACTTTTGAAATTGCAGGGTTAGCTTGATGTCAGAAGGTTTCATTTTGTTTAGAATGCTTTATATTTTTATTTCGAGGCTAAACTGCCAAAATATACTAAAGATAGGAAAGTACATGGTAAGCGTAATTTTAATGCTTTGCACATTTTTTAAGTTTATAACGATGAAATAAAAGTAAAAATTGAGGCAGTAAAGTTATAAACTTATAACTTATGAAATTCTAAACGTAAAAGAACCTTTTGACATCAAGCTAACCCTCCAATTTCAAAAGTTATCAATAAAAATTGGAATAAATAACGTGGCCGTGCGACAAAATTTTACTAAATTGCTTCTAGACCTTTTTGTATACAACATTTTTACCTGAAACTTATTGCAGATGTTCTTGAGACGATGTGAAACAAATCTGTGCAAAAAATTTAAAGGATTTTGTAACGGGCTTTTGTTTATTGAAGCAATGACAATTTTTAACGATTGACACTCGAAATTTTTTTCCACTTATTAATTTCTGACAATAACTATAGAAAAGTGTAAGACCTAAGAAGTATTTCATAATTTTTCGATCATAATTTACAAATAATTGAGCAAGTACTAGCGAGTTGAGAATAACTGTTTACTATGGCTTACAGTTGCCTATGCATCTATGACGTCATGGCTAATACATCGTTTTCGAGCAGTGACGTCACTCGTCCCTTACTCCGACCTTTAACAAGCTCTATCTCAATAAGTTCTAGTTTATGTGAAAAAAGAAAAAAAACATGTTCAATATTCTTTGATAATCTATCTGACGGACCAAATAGATTCTGTTATGAGAAATGCTAATTATATGTTGCCCTTCCGAGATGTAAAAATCCAAATACGATTCATTTAAATTGAATCAAAAAATAAATCGTAGTTACAAAATATTGTTTGGTCCGAAATTGTTCAATAATTCGAAAAATTTTAAGTTTTTTTTTTATCAAAATTTTTAAAATATTTTTAATTGACGGGACAAATAGATCATTTCATGAGAAATGCTAATTGTAGATGAAAAAAAAATTTTTCTAAAATATCATGCTACATAATCGAAACTTTGACCTTGAAATTTGTTAATAGTCATCGAAAAAGCCAATACGAAGGGAAATTGTTTTCTATATAAAATAAAAGGAATTGATGATGAACTACTTGTACCGAATGTTTTTTTCTGTACAAAAACTTTAGATTATTTTTTGTCACCTGTAATTATTTCTGTCTCTATGTTATATTAAAATGATTTTGTTATTTTTAACCTTGTACCATTTCAAAGGCCATCGAAAATACTTTCGTTTCTTATTAACACAGCAACATCATTCATTTTTTAATGCAATTCGTGTGGTGGAAGTCCTGCTCTGATATTATTTTAAAATTCTATTAGAAAATTTATGTAAATATGATTGTCTGTTTTATCAACTCCTTTATAAGTAGCATAGTCTGTGCTATAATTAGCTATTTTTTCTGCTTTAATGTTTCCTAAAATTGTATCGTTCAAAAAATAAGTGTATTCGTTATGGGACGTAAGTATTACATTATTTATTGAAGATCTATTAATGTTACTGAAAATTTTAGAACAAACATTGTTAATTTTCCATTGTTCAGGTATTTTAAAACCATTAATTTTTCCATCACTAATATCCAATAAAAACAAAGATAATTTCTCGTCTATTGATCCAATACTTGTTTTTTAATGTAAGATTTGAAATAATTCCCAAGTTTTTGAGTACTAAATAGTTTTTTCTATTATAATAATTTTATCATCATGTTTAACTACAGATAGAATTTGACGAAAATCACGACCTAAAATTATTAATCTATTTCTAAACAGTGTGTTTGTTGTTTGTATTACGCAAATCTCTTAGAGTTCTGCCAATTATTTCTAAGGTTTTTTTGGTATCATAGAAGTTTCGTTCCAAATTATGACATCAACATTACTTAATTTTGTGTATCGAATTCTAATCCTAAAAAATCACTTTAAATTGAATTTAAATCCAATCGTAATCTAAAAGATATATGGCTCGTCATTCCTTTTGGTACTAAAAACTAAGCTATACCTGTCCAAGCCAGGGATGGGATTTGTTGGATTATTGAAATAATATAACATATATGCGGTAATCCTCTTTTCTAAAATTCAATTGTATAAACGTTTGCAATAACTTTACGAAAAATTTCTTTTTAATAATGTGATCTAAAATTAACTGTTATTTTGCATGGAACAAACGAACAGTTATGTTATGAATGTCGTTAGGAGTTGTTCCTGTAGGAAACTAAAAAAAAAATTTTCTAAATCCTTCCATTTTGGATTACACGTAACTGTTACGAATAAATCTGGTTTTCCGAATTTTCTTATGACGGCCGTAGCATATTGGTAATGTTGCTGCATATAGTTGGGACCGCCTATATGTATATGTTGAAGATAAAATAAAAAGATTGCCATTTTTTCAGTTTGGAAATTTTTTGAAATGTTCGAAGTGCTATTCATAACATGATATAATCATCCTTGTTAACATTCTATTATTAGTATTTTTTGATTATTTTGAAAAAAATTTATTCTATTTCTCTCTACTATTATATATGTTTGTAAACAAAATTGTTGAGCTAATCGTCCTCCATACAATAGAGGATCACCTTTTTCGGAGTTTGGTCAATATGAAAGTCTGTACAAATAATATTATAAAAGTGTTAATTTTTCTTATTCATTCCTTGGATTTTTATTATAATTCAATCTCTAATTTAAATCTTCCCATAGAATAAATAAATAATATACCATTAAATCTTCGAAATGCGATAGTTTATTTAAATATGTATCAGGTGAAACATCACCGAGTAAATTTTTTGGATGAATACTTCAACGTTAATTATCGATTATACCTCAATTTGAAACAATAATAGTACTACATTCTGGTATTAAAGGTTTATTATATATATGACGTTGTATATCATTTTTTTGTATACAATACATTTTATAGTTCGGTAAACTTTAAATGATCGAAATTTGATGTAAATGTTTATAATTTCTTGCGAAAGCATCATCTTTTAATATATTTTTTTAACTTTTTATATGTTCTTCAACTATATTTTTATTCAATTTTAATATTTTTTTCAATTGTAACTAAGTCATCATAAATATGTAATTGACTACTATGTGGTTCTTGATTTTGATGTAATGTACTGTTTGAAGTAATATGACAAACGTGTCCTTGAACTTTCAAGTTATTAAGAGCCCTTTTTTGCTCATGTACGACGTTTGTGTTAAACGTAGTGAAACAAAAAAGGTTATAATATCTTATCAAATGTCTAAAATTTTCGTCATATGTAAGAAGATTTTGCAAATCTCTAGTAAAAATACTCAACAGTAATAGAACTATTTTTCTAGTTTTACAACAATCAAATATTTGACGTTCTTGTTTTCAAAAAAAACCTATACAATAAGGACATATAATTTACATTTCCTCAAAGTATGATACATCTACATCAGAAGATATTAATTTTTTTTGTTATAATTGATATCGCTAATAAGATATAATTTGAATTTCGCAATAGGAATATCGTCGATATTATCGTTAACTTTTCTTTCATTAATATAATAGGTCTGATTTTTTATTGATTTCAACTGTTTTTTTATATTTTGATTACAGTAATTTTTGATGATATAAAGACCGTATCTAAGCCTCCAAAAAATGATAACGGTAATTGAAAATTGTTGGATGATTTATTTCTGAAAACTATGAAGTTGATAGATTTATCAATTATAATTTTTGTGCATAGATTATAAATTTTAACAAAACTTTTTAATTTAATTTTATTCCCAAAAACTTCAAATTAATTCATGAAATCTTTATATGTTTGACTGTCCTTTAAATTTTCATAAAAAGAATTTCCTATGATAAAATTTTTATAATCCTTCCATTTATCCACAATATTATTAAAATCAATTGCCTTACGTTTATATCAAAATATTGAGAATCATACAATAAAATAGATAAGCATCAAAATAATCCATTACCATCACTTAAAATTTTTCTTTTGTTTTCCAAATTTATATTTTTTGATAAAACTTTTTTACTTAAAGGTTCTTTATTGTTCGATTTGAAGTTTAAACCATCACAGTTTATTTTATCAATAATATTATTGTTAAAATTATTTTTAAAATCAATGATATCATAATGGCCATGATCAAAATTTCCCCTAAGTAATAATTTAAGTTTTAATTCATATATCAATTCTCCATAAGTCGACCAGAATTTAGTGTTCAAAGTATATATTTTAATTTCCACATTAAAAAGTTCAGAAAATCTTCTCATTTCTCCTTCATCTTCGTAAATTCCAAATTGTGACATATAATTTAAATAATCATGACTATTAGTAATATCAGATTAACAAGAACTTCTAATAACGTAATTTTGATAAATTTTCCAATTCTTTACTACATTATTAACCACTATTTGGCTAATTTTCATATGTAAATTTTCATTACTAACTCAAAAGTATGAAAACATCTAAATAAAAAATTTGTATCTCCAGCTGTTTCATATTTTATATTATTATCCATAATTATTGTTTATACTTGCCATTAACTTTGTATAAACACAATATATCTCATTAAGTATTGTTGTGCAAAATCACTTCTTAATTTTCAAGTAGCAGGTTAGAATTTTTTAGGTGTCATCACCTAAAGAAAAAACAATTCATGTTTTTAACAGATCGTATAAAATTAACAAGAAATTTTTAAATATGAAATGACTAATAATTACGCTGACTTTAGGAGAAACTATCTGTTCAACTTCTTATTCCCAAGCATCAACGGTATATGTTGGAACTTTTGTGATATCCACAGCTGAATCGATCAAATGAATTCAAATAAAATTTTCTTCATGTTTTTGTAGTGCTATGTCGTTGGCTTTCTTATGCTTTTATGCTTTATATGCCTCGCGTCGGACACACATAGCTGAAATCCAGTAGGGCAGTAAACTTCTAATGAAGAACGCTGTATTCATTTAGTCGAATGAGGACGGCTAATAACGTAAAAGCAATCAACTCTCGAGGAGGGGCCGAAAAAAATTATTCGTATGTTCCTGCAATCATTTTCTTCGCTTTAACTCTTTGGCAACGGTGGAAAGGAGGAACAGTTATTTAAGACTCCGGTGCGCTGTCTTTCCTCGGGGTTTTTCGCTTTTTGCGCTGTAAAATTCCTCGGAAACTGAATCAGGTGCAAAAAGGCGAAGAAGCAGAAGAAGAAAAAAGCGGTCGAGAGAGGCTCCCGAATGCGTTGGAAATTTTTTTTCCTAAAATTTTTGACGCCTATCGCTACTACTTTTCTTCGGCATCAACAGGGATGATTATCTTTTACCTAACTGCATGTGCTATAAAAAAGAGTTTCTTCTAGCTATTTGTTCGTTTTCAAGGCAATGCATATAAGAGTTAGAGGATATGCTAATTGGCACACGTGAGTATTTTGTTGGCCCAAGAAATGAGAGATGCAAATTGGGTGTCGAAAATTGAGTCGTCTTCTGAAATCAATCCGTCGTGCTAGCAGTAAAAGAAGTAAGAAACTGCCACGTGCTAGCGTAGCAAAAAGAGATAGCATCGGCGCGACAGCTAGCTCTCACAATTTCACGCGAACCATCCGGAAAAGCTCGCTCGCGGACACCCCGGGAAGGAAAAGGATGCCGTTAGAAAGATATAGAAAAACTCACATATGTAGTGCCGACTCTAGAGAGGGTAAAATACGTAAGAAAAAAAAGTAGGTAAGATCACCGACCAAAAGGAGGATGAGCAGTTGGGCTAAGTTCAGATTTTAAGTTGAGACATTCCGTGATTGGATGATTCCAAGAGAGAAAGATTCTGATTGAAGGATTTTGAATCTTGATATCACTGTAATTACCTTTGTAAATATGCTTTTTCATTACAGTGAGGGCTGCTATGATAAGTGGTCATTCCACGTAGAATTGTCTCATAGATAGCGGAGTCGTGAAAAAAACTTTCAATTTTATTGCTGATAAAAAAATTACAATCGAAAAAGTTCACCTTGCACATCGACAACAAAAATCAATTCATTGGTTATAGCAAATAATTTTAAAGTAATAAATTTTGATCGTTTTTAAAAAATCGAACACAAAATTACATAATACAATGGATTAGAATTCAAGGTGATGATCATTTTTTTAATTTTTTGACAATTAAGGGACTATTGTAGTACGTAAGTACGTATACAATTAGAACTTTCCATTTTTTTTATAGATAAATATTTTGATTATTTAATTAATTTGGAAGAGGAACATTTAGAAGAAGATAGCTAAAAATGAATAAAAGGTAATCTTCATTTAAAAATCTACTTGTAAAAAATATTTATAATTTTGACACAATGATAAATAATTACACGTTTTTCTCTTATAAGAGATGACTTAGATTACAAAAGCATATTTATGGACAACTTAATGAATCACCAATAACAAAAGTACAAAAATGAAATGAGCTCCAGTAATTGACGTTGCGAGCAGTGAACGCTCTTTTCTTCATTCAAAATGTGCTTACATCGTAAAAAGGTACCTGAGGTTAGCCGCGCTAAACAAGGCATTAGCAGACGCCAGGGATGTAGTTTTGCAACAACAAAAAGAGCTGCCGCAGCAGCAGACAGACGTAGTCGCCAGCGAGTTGTCCGAGGGACTTTATCGCAAAAGAATCGTCCTACTGCAGCAGCACAGACAGACATCATGGCCAGTCGCAACAACAACAAGAGCTGCAGCAGCAGCAATAGACGGATGTCGTCACAAAATAATCGCCCTACTGCAGGATCACAGGCGGATGTCGTTGCCAGTGCTTTATGGAAACACGCTTTACAGTCCTTTATCAAGAGCAGCCAATCTATTCAAGTGCTTTTACGTGGCCTGCTTCAGCTGCAAATGTGGCAAGCTGAGCTAGTATTTACTTCAAGTTGCGACAACGAAACAAAAATTCTAAAGGTTAAAAATAATGATATATTTTTTCCATCTTAAACAATAATTTGATTCATCTCTTTTTTAAATAGTTATCTTTCAGAAAAATGTTCAAAATCAAACAATGGTAACATGTTTACTCCGTGGATAAGAATATTATGCAAAACTTGGCCATTAACACCAATCACAAGTGCTACGAAAAGCTGGTCGTTTCAAGTCTTTATTACATGAGTTTTATTTTGAGACATTAGTAGCTTGACTCAGTTCTATTCACAGCTAGACTGAAGAAGGTGTAAGTGGTTTTATAGTCGCTAAGTCACGCGGGCTCGTCGGCAATGCGCATCGAACAGCTGTGCAAATTGGGTCCCATCGAATCGATGTGCTCGATAGCGGAAATATGTCCGTACTTTGACATTCGAGTAGTGGCCATATACTCTCTGAGCATAGTGGGCTCGTATAGTGTGGAAGAGGATCCGTTGGTGTCGTACAACTGGTAGTGGGTGTGGTGAAAAAGTGGCATCCGCTGACGGGTTGTGCAGCCGTCCGCCTTAGCCAACATTCCACATCAATTTTCGACTGTTCATCCTATCCAACATTAGCCTTCTCGAAGCCCGCAACTGCAGCAGCGATGTTGGGCAAACTTTGCAGTTCTTATTTACATCAAATCTGGTTGCTCAAGGATTGCAATAAAAATATGTTAGTATTTTGTTTTAATTACAACCGTAAGCAGTACAAAAATAAAGCAGTTGATAGAAATTTTTAATTTGAAACCACCAACTAACATGCTTAACAATTTTTAATATTATCATTATTCAGATTAATCTTCAAAATCAAAGAATATTTACATGTTTACTTAGTGAACAAGTATATACAGCACTTTAAAGGCCTTCAATTAAAAAAAATGGCTATTCTTGCGAAGCATTTACCACTGGTTTATCCTCATTTCAGAGACCAGTTGCCTTTGTTGAAAAATCTCTTACGCAGGAACAGACAAACGCAGACTAAGTAATAATTGAACGCAGCATCATACTTAAATGATGATAACTAACGGTCATCTACTGCCTGGCCTTATAAATATTGTTTGATGTGTGCCCCTGTTCTCTCTATCGAACAGTTTGCAGTTAACAATTGTGTCACATAGTGTCAATGGTAGTTCTGTTTTCAACAAAACAAAATCGTTGCGTTGAGGTTTGTTTTACACTTGTTTTATTTGTAATATTTTTTTAGTGTTTAAATTTTGTGACCAAAAAATCAAGCACTCGTGAACTGCCGGGTAAAGCTATGCTCATTAAAAGAAAGAAAAAATTATTATCTATTACAAACATGGTAACCTGACATCAGCTCAGTTGACGTATATCTCGCAAATTATAAGTGTACAAATAAAATGTCCATGAGAATCCTTCATAAGTAATGAAAGTTTGTCAAAAAGCAGGACTATGCAATTATAGATAAATTATTTTACAAAATTTTCCAATATTTTGGGCAACTTCATATTGCCATTTTCAGGGCTACTTTTTAAAAACTACGATGGTACAAAGGATAATTGAATAATACATACATAATTGACAAAAATCTATCTGATATAGCTAAGTGCCATTAGTAAACTAAACAATTCATCTAATGCGAAGATGAGAACCTAATTAAGTCGAATATTTCAACCAGTTTCTACTTTATCTTTAGTTAAAACAGTGCCACGATAATTTGTAATGTTAGTTACAACATAACACAAAACATTTCTAAAACCATTTAAAACTTAATAAAACTTAAAAACGTTACTGCCAAGAGCTCATAAACATTTCTGCAATGTCTTTAAAACCCCAAAATGTCCGTAACTGAGCTTAGCATAAGTTTACATGAAATGTTTTAGAAACGTTTCTAGAATTTTTCTGAAACTTACCTGAATTTAGTGAAAATTTAGGAGAAAAATGAATTTTTATCATCACTATTATTTTAGCACTACCTGAAGTCATAAAAAAAAAACAATACGAGTAAAATTAAAAGTATAAAGAAAAAAAATATCACCTGGCCGCGGACACAAACTGGATTAAAAGCGAGCATACCTTATCTACTTGGCCAGAGTAGATGGAACTTATTATATACAAAATATGGTTTTTATAAGGTACAAGTACTATTATTTTTGTTTTCAGTACTTACAACTGCATTTATACAAATATAAATCTTAATTCGACAATGTACTAACTAATCATCATACATAAAATGTCCATTATATACAAACTCAATACGAAAGTAGAACATTGCATTGAATCGTAAGACGAAAAATATTATTTGTGGAAGAGGAAAATATTTCCAAACGAAATTTTGTAAATAAACACATGCGTATTTCCATTATTTAGATGGAAAGCAAACATACTGGTTCTTGTATCTTATAGTGATTTAATTTGTAATCATGGTATTTCGTCCACTCTGGTCAAGTGGATAAGACACTTACCTCTCATTCTTAGCTAACCTAGCTCGAATTCCGGAGTTGGTCGTTGTTTTCTTTAAATTTTCTTTTTCTTTTTGTCATTATTTATGAATTTAGATTTTGCTGAAAATATATAAATAATTAATTTTTTCCTAAATTTGCACTGAATTCAATTACGTTTCAGAAATATTTTGAAAACGTTTCTAAAACGTATCATATAACTTATGCTGAATTTAGCAACGGACATTTTACGGTTTTCAAGACCTTTTAGAAATGTCCCTGAGCTTTTGGGAGAAATGTTTGTAAATTTTAGCTTGAATAAACGGTTTAGAAACATTTTGGAAACGTCTTGTGCTATGTGGGTTGTGTGATACTGAGGAATTCTTATTGTACTGTTTAAATTAAAGAGAATGTATAACTGATTGGAATTTTTGACTTTTTGTTTTCATCTTTAGATCAGATTAATTTTTTAGTCTTAAATGGAACCTATCTATGCATTATTTATTATTTCTTTGTACAACTGTAATTTTAAAAAGGTATCTCTTATAATGACAACTTGTGGTAGCTGAAATATTGGACAATTTTTTGAAATAATTTGGTAATACATGAATAGTTCTGGTCTTCAACGAAGTTTCTAATTTATCATCGCAAAAATACCCTGTTTTTAAAGTACTGGTTTTGTTCAAGATTTTTAATCAGTTTTGCAAGTTTTGCACTTTCACCATATAAGTTCGAAATATACCGTGCGTTTCGTTTGCTAGAACTTCATACCCAACCCTTCCAGCATGGGTTTTCTCGTATCGGTAGGGTTGGGTATTAAATTTCCGATAGAATCATGCTGGCAGGAATTTAATACCCAATCTCTCGAGACGAGAAACCCTATGTTGGTGGGGTTGTGTATTAAATTCCGACCAGCGTTACGGTTTGTCTTCGTTAACCCCCAGTGCCAATGCCAAGGCGTGCTATAAGAAGCATAGCTTCAAAATTTTGCCTTGTCTAAAAATAAATTTGAGAGTCATCAAGATAATCAATCATCAAACAACTCAGATCAATTCCATTTTTAAGTACAGAATTTTCGAGGAAAAAGATAAAGATTGGCGATAGATCTGCGTAAGTAATCTTTGGATTATTCAAGATATTAAACGATAGTGCATGATCATATAAAAGGACAACAATAAGTAACAATAATGAAAATTGATAAGACAAACCGCAAATTACTTATGCATAAGAAAAATTTTATTTTTTCTTGTCTTTCGGTCTCGCGTGCTCACCGGCGTACAAATGTATCCATCAATAAAGCGAGCGCTATCATTAACATTTTTTTAAAAGATATTCCTGCAGTCGGAGCATATGTTCTCTCTCACTCTCTCTCTCTCTCTACCTTTATTATGTATATTTTGGCCTTTCGGCCGTTTGGTTTAGGCATACTAAAATAGTTATCAAAACTAATAAAATCTCTCTCTCTCTCCCTCTCTCTTTCACTACTTTACATTATTAACTTGCATTATATATGCAAAGTTCTTGAACGTCACAGCTGGAATAAATATGCTTCTTACTCCTATCGTATCGCACACTTCATCTATATATTTTTTTTTTTTTATGATCAGGAATAACAAGAGAAAGTGAACAATTTTCGATCAGACTGTTATAAAATATACTTGCTTTTTTATGTTGAAGAAATCGTCATGGTTTAATTGTATTTAAAATTTTTTTATTTATTCAAGTCAGGGTTGTCTAAATTATTTTTTAAAAGTAACTTTGTTAAGTTACAGTTACTTTTCACAGAAAGTAGCTTTGTTAAGTAAGAGTTACTTTCTATGAAAAAGTAACTTCGTTAAGCTACAGTTACCTTAAAAAGTGAGAAAGTTACTTTGAAAGTGACTTAAAAGTTACTTTTTAAAAAAAAAATTGTAATAACTTTTAAAACTTTTAATGTAAAATTTAATCAACATGCTTATTTATTGCAAATTCAAGAAAAATACATTATTATACAGAGCATATCGTTAGTGAATAAATTTTTTGTCAATTTTTAATAATAAATGTTGCTCAAAATGCTCGTCGGTCAGTTTAAAATTTTTACACGTTTAAATCATTCCACAAGAACTAAAGAGTCGCTTGACTGACGCACTACTTGGCAGCACTATATTATATAAAACAGTCAGTTTCTTTATCTGAGAATGACTTTACAGCAAGTCCAATTGTTGCGATTATGATTCCATAAATAATGACAACTCGTCAGATTCAGCTTGGACGAAAAATTTGAAAAAACCGTTGAATTCACTGACGTTTTACTCATTTTGTACATAATAAATAAAGATACGATCGAGAATTCAAGCGCGTAGCTCAACTTTCTAAAGACAATCGACGCGATAGGCCCTGAATACTTAATTTCTTATTTTCTAAGTAAAGTAACTTTAAAGTAAAAGTTACTAGTACGTTACACGTAAAGGTAACTTTGTTACTTTACAAGTTACATTTATGACAAAGTTACGAAGTTACGTTACAAGTTCTAAGTAATGTAACTTGTAAAGTAACATTGTAACTTCAAGTTACTTTACCTTGAAACTCTGATTTAAGTACATAATTATGAATTTCCGTTGCACAACCTTAGTATGGTTGTTTTTTTTTAATCGTCGTTCATTGTCATAACTACAGTACCCACCATATTATCTGGATAAATATGGTGAGAGATGGTGGATGAATATGGTAGGAATGATGAACGTATAATTAGTTGAATAACGTACTTTTCTGTACTTTTTCAACTCAACAGTAATAATGAAATACTTTGTGTGACACAGAGTCATACTTATCTATTTGCAATACTTTGATCAATGCAATATTGCTTAAATCAATTGCATAACTACTCTACACTCATTCTATAGTCTTACATTTACACAGAGTTCTCCTGGTTCTTAGGGGGTTGATAGTATATATATATATATGTACATATATACAGCGCGTATTACAATTAAGTCCGAGAAACCACACTACCCTATAGTCTTCATCAATGCAAGATAATAAGCTTTACAAAATTTTTTAATCAGAAGCATAATAGAAAATTTATAATCAATTTATTATTAGTAAAAAGAACCAATCAGCACGTAACTAGAAAACAAGGGCATCCTCTAATAAACTGCATCAGGAAGGCCAAAGGTCAAGTAGCGTATCAATAAGTCATCGTGATCACCGTGGCAGCAGCAGCAGCAGCGGAGTAGGTGGGTTGGGCTCGACAGTAGTAGGGGTAGTTACATTTGTTTTGCAGAGACCGAGGTTGATAAGGTAGATATTGCACTGACTTAGGGTCAAGAAGGGCACTAAAAAGATTTGAAAATAATCCAAATTGTAGCGTAACCAATAACATATGACTCAGTTATGCATTTTGTTCAAAAGTAATTATGTTCTCTGGAAAAAATGACGAAATCCTCCACCTTTAGAGCAATTGATCAGGATTCAGTTGTCTATAGAGTGATAAATAGTACTTGATCAGTGCAACATCTCAAATAAAAAAATTTGGCGCACTCAAATACTCCGATTTAAATAAATAAATAAAGACTTGATAGAAGAAGCTAATCAATGTATGATACAGAGCGTGCCACAAAGACAGCGTCTCGACCAGTGATTTTTGGCGCACTTGTCTAGTTTTATTATTAATAATTATTAATCTTTAATATTACGATTGATGACATCTCGTCAGGTCAGAAGATTGAGTCTTTATACAAATCTCCATCGAGTAATAAATAGTACTCGATCAGTTTAGCATCTTACATGAAAAGATAGAGCGCAGTTAAATAGTCTGTGTTTAACTAATAAAAAAAGACTTGATAAAGAAAGCTAATCATTTTATGAAATAGAGCGTGCGATAAAGACAGCATCACGAACAATGATTTTCGGAGTCCTTGTCTAATTTTATTATTAATAATAAATAATTTTTAATATTGTAATGAATAACATCTCTTCAGGTCAGGAAATTCACTCTTTATAAAAATCTCCATCAAGTAATAAATAATACTCGATCAGTGCAGCATCTTAAAAGAAAAAATTGAGTGCACTTGACTACTCTGCTTTGAATAAATGAAAAAAGACTTGATAGAAAAAGCTGATTAATTTATAAGATAAAGCACGCCACAAAGACAGCGTCTCGAACAGTGATTTTCGGCGCATTTGTCAAGTTTTATTATTAATAATATTTGATTGATAATATTGTAATGAATAACATCTCTTCTGATCAGAAGAATGACTCTTTATAAAAATCTCCATCGAGTAATAAGTACTACTCGATCAGTGCAGCATCTTAAAAGAAAAAATGGAGCGCACTTAAATACTCTGCTTTAAATGAATAAAAAAAGACTTGATAGAAAAACCTAGATTTTGACAAATAGTCAATCTTCTGACCTGAAGAGATGTTATTCATTATAATATTAAAAATTTTATTATCATTAATAATTAAACTAGACAAGTACTCCGAAAATCACTATTCGAGACGCTTTCTTTATCGCACGCTCTATCTCAAAAGTTGATAAGCTTTTTCTATTAAGTCTTTTTTTATTTATTCAAAGCAGAATAGTCGAGTGCGCTTAATTTGTTTTTTTAAGATGCTGCACTGATCGAGTATTATTTATTACTCAATGGAGATTTTGATAGAGAGTAAATCTCCCGACCTAAAGTGATGTTATTTATTATAATAATAATTAATTATTATTAATAATAAAACTAGACAAGTACTCCGAAAATCACCGATCGAGACGCTGTTTTTATCGCGCGCTTCATTTTATAAATTAATTAGCTTTTTGTATCAAGTCTTCTTTTATTCGTTCAAAGCAGAGTAGTCAAGTGCACTTAATTTTTTTATTTAAGATGCTGCACTGATCGGATATCATTATTTGCTTGGTAAAGAATTAAGAAAAGGCTCCAATTTCTGTCCAAAAATGATTTATAAATTGTAATATGGAAATTTCAATATTTTCAATAATAAAACCAGCCAAGCGCCTCAAATAATAATGTTCGCGACGCTGTCTTTGTGGCACGCTTTATTTTATGAATTGATTACCTTTTCCTATCAAGTCTTTTTTTATTTATTTAAAGCAGAGTAGTCGAGAGCGCTCAATTTTTTCTATTAAGATGCTGCACTGATCGAGTATTATTTATTACTCGATGAAGATTTGTATAAAGAGTCAATCTTCTGACCTGAAGAGATGTTATTAACCATAATATTGAAAATTAATAATTAATCATAATAAAACTACACAACTGCGTAGAAAATAACAGTTTAAGTCACTGTCTTTGCGCGCTCTGTTTTATACATTGATTAGCTTTTTCTATTAAGTCTTTATTTATTTATTTAAATCAGAGTATTTAAGTGCGCTTAATACTTTCATCCGAGATATTGTACTGATCGAGTATTATTCAGCACTAGATAGATAACTGAAACCTGATCAATTGCTCAAATGGAGGAGGATTTCGTTATTCATTCCGTAGAACAACTACTTTTGAACAAAATGCATAACTGAGTCATATGTTGTTGGTTATGCTACAATTTGAATTATTTCTAAATTTTTTGAGTGCCCCTCTTGACCCTAAGTCGGTGCAATATCTACTTTATCAACCTCGGTTTCTGGAAGACAAATGTAACTCCTCCTACTACTGCCGAGCCCTACTCACCTTCTCCGCTGCTGCTGCTGCTGCATATCTTTGCTATTATGCTTCCGATTAAAAAATTTTGCCAAGCTTTTTATCTTGTATTGATGAAGACTCTAGGGTCGTGGGGTTTTTGGGGACTTTATTGTAATACAAGCTGTATATAGATAAATATGGACTAGACACTCGAAGATATTATTGCTGTAGCTGATAAAGCAAAAATTATCGATTTATTAGACTAATATTACAAAGCTTAAAAAGCTAAAATGCTTATAAGAACTGTTATTTCAAGGATAAAGGGCAGAGCAAAAAGTTATTTAAAGAGCTTAACACTTAATACATCAGATGAACTGAAAGAAAATCTAAAAGCTTATTTTGACGCCACTGTGGGCAGCAATTACAACCCACGTCCACTAACAACATTGAACTTGCGACAGCCCAAATGTCTGTTGCAAGGAGAATTGGCAATGAATCGACAATAAAGCTGAAAATTTCACATTTAAAAGAGGACGAGGATACGTTTTCCTTACGTACTGGTATTGATGTTAATGCAATCTAAATCTTGTCTCTACTTTTAATCGTCACGATACATGAAAGAAAAAAATTAGCACTTACAGGACTAACATCCTGAAAGGTAGTAACATTGGGAACCGTCACGTAATCGATATTTGATTAATATCATACTGTATATGTTTTACCGACTCAAGCACCAATAAGCAAAACGGATGTTAGAAAATATATTCTTAGCGAAAGATCATGCCTGACCTATTACAATTTAAGAGCTTTAGTGCTAAAAAGAAAGTCTACAGACCCCGTACTCTTGGTAGGCAAAATCGTTACACAGGTAACTAAGAGCGAGGTTTGGAACTAAATAACTCATAAAAGTCCATATTTTATTCCAGCAGGAATACAATGCGATGGAAATAAGCTATGTTTATTACCGGCTAGAATGAAAGTCCCTTTAGAAGTTCATGTTAAGGAAAAGAAGATTGAGTTTAGGCTTATTTGCATCACATAAAAACCGCTCCCGGAATATTCATTGGCAAAGCAGCAATTTCTTGTAAAAAGGACGTTGCTTCCTAATGTCAGTAAAGACCAGACAAGAGGCACTTAAAAAATTTAGATACCTCCCCAACAACTGAAGCTCTTCTATACAGATGATTATGAGGACTTCTTTGATTTCAATTCACATTCTGATTCACTTTACACGAATACACGAGAAAGAATCAAAATTATACTAAAAAAGATTCGTCGAGAACATCATAAAAAACTAAGTATTTATCAACTTAGTGAAATAGTAAAATCATACTTGAATTTATTTTGTATGAGGGGGATGCAACAACTCGCACATCATATATGCAATATAAGATATCTACTACCGATGATACAACTGTCTTTACTAAAAAATACAGATACTCACCTGCTTTACATAGATGAATGAGAAATAAAATTAATGATTTATTACTAAGTGACACAATTCAATATTCTACCGGTCTATATAATAGTCCACTCTGAATTGTCCCAAAAAAACCGGGACCCAACAACGAATCGAAACATCGTTTAGTTCTAGATTATAGAAATCTAAGTGCTTAAACAGTACCTGATGATTATCTATTGCCCAACATTATGGAAATACTAGATAAAATTGGGGTTTCCAATTTTTTTTCAGTATTGGATTCAGAAAGTGGCTTTCACCCAATTGATGTTGCCCCTGAAAATCAGTCTAAAACCGCTCTTAGCACTCCTTACGGACGTTATTAATATTTAGGTATGCTATTCGGATTATGCAATGCGCAAAAAAATTTTCAAAGACTCATGAATATGGTTTTATTAGGATAACAATGTGTAAAATTATTTATATGTTTAGCCGACATTGTAGTATGTGCCTAGACGTGGGATGAACATGAAATAAAGATCAGAAAACTTTTTGATAGATTAACAGACAGCAGACTAAAATTACAACCAGATGAATGTGAATATTTAACACCGGCCATACGACTGAGCGACGGCTACGTACAAAATTCTATAAGAAAACCCTATCATTATTCCTTTAAATATGTTTAAATAAGACAGCGTTAGACCAACTTGAATTATCAAGAACGAGAAAATGTTTGATTTGCATACGAGATATTACTTCGACATTTATCAAGGCTGACTAAATATTGAACTCAACCACCAATAAATAATTACCAAGCCTTAAATATATTTCAAACCATGAGCTGGATACAGCCCAGCCACAAATAGGCACTATATTAACAACTGTCCATAAAAAAAAATTATTATTCTATTTAGTTGTCAAAGGAAAATAAAAAGATGAAATTTTACCTCATGATCTTCATGCACGTCCGGCAAAATTAGCTAAAGCGAGAAGAAGAAAATGGGGGAACATTAAGAGTCTGTTGACAAGGATAGATAACCGACGATTTACCGAGAAGTATGTTGTCAAAAGCGATTCATAAATAACTAAAACACTTAAAAAATACGATAGCTGTGGGTTTTGGCGAATGCTTCTATCTACCTATTAAATTGGGACAACTTAAATTAATAGAATGTTATAATAGTTTTTTTAAAAGGCACAGAGAAATAAATAAATCTCATAGAAAAATACGAGAACTTTTCTATTGGGAGGGTACGAAAACAGATATAAAGATTTTACCTAAAATAATGGACGGAGTTTGCGAAATTAAATATTAATACGTTTGGCACAAATTTCTGGTTTTGGTCTTGTAACATCTTGTATCATCTGCATATCACCCTCAAGCAAACGCATCTTTAGAGCGTAGTTATGCTACGATTTCTAGCTTAATACGTACAACAGCAACAAATATACAAGATTTGAATGAATTATTACCGTTCGCTCTGCATTCATACAGTACATCACTGCATATCGCCACTAAGTTCACTTCAAATGAGTTAGAATACAGCAGAAAAGCACGTACATCTAATCCACATCCAAGTAAAGATCAAATGTAAACTTATGATACTATCTTATGTATTTAATTCGCTGCTGGCAAGATATGCAGAGCAAATCACACGACGAGCTCATATAATCCAAATTCAAGAGAAAAAATAGTTTCGATGAACGTGCATAGCTTGAAAATTTAGAGATTGGCCTGAAAGTTCGTGTGTTAATAGAACCTTGTAAAGGAATGTTAGACACATATAATGGTATCCTCGAAGTCATAAATATTAGTAAAAACAATAACGTTACTTTTTGATCAGAAAATGAGAAATAGTTAATAAAACATTTATATATGATAAAAGACTGCTATGAATTATACCTCTGTAACAAGAAAATTTTAGTTTCAAGAAGATCTCAATAACTCTGCAAGATGATTTTTACGCTGCTTCTAATTGGATTCCTTACGTCGTATTAACTTTCAATAGTTAAAGATCCATAGGTTATGTAAGAAGATCGTATAAAACATAGAAAATTTCCGAAAATCTAGGAATTTATTACGAATGTCGAAAAGAAATTCTTATCATTCGAATGGAATGGAAAAAAACTGTTATCATACATTGTAAAAATCTCATGGAACCTCGTAATGACCTAAAAAAACAGCTTGATGAAATAGCTGAACTATGTTAGTATAAAATACACGCTAATATATGCGACAAATCGATACCTGAAGCTTATTTAAAACACTTATGAGAAGTAAAAATTTATTACGAATAGAACTCCAACAATACGTTACACCAAACATCGCTACTTAAACTGGAATTTTAATGATTTTCAGAACATAGAAAAAAGAGGTGCTCCTTTTGAATTAATAGGATAGGTTTTGAAAAAATTGTTTGTAATACTAGATGCAAATGACAGAAAAGAAATTATATCTGATCTAAATAGAATTCATATTAAGACTGAAAATATTTCATCACTAACTGCAAATCAAACATATATTATGAGATCAGATTCAGAAATGGTCCATTAACAGCCGGATATAATTTAAGAACAAAATATGAAAGCTTTGCAAAAATAAAAAGGAATCGTACATTTTACTAATGACACATCCGAAGCGAAGAAACTTAGTGTCATCACTTAAGCCCTAAGTATGTAGGTAGTGCAATTAGAATAATATTTATATTACACCCTACAATCATATAAAACGCCCGGTAATTCTGTGGTAACTAGGGCTTAAGGACATTTACATCCATTGCTACTCACATAAAACCAACTTGATCAAACAATTAAAGAAATTTATACATATAGCAATACTCACTTATTACCAATGGACGAGTCTATAACTACGATCTCTTGATTACACACCCTCTCTGTTACTTCTACTGTATTGAATAATCGTGAATAAGCTGTTAATATAATATTTTCTTTAATAAGTGACGATAAATTCAGCAGTTTTGAAATGTATTCGTTATCATTACCTCAGGTCATACATGCTAACCTAAAAGATTACATAGTTTTCAAATCCGCTTCGAAATTTTTGAACAGACAAGAAGAAATTGAAAGGTAAGAAGGGAAGAAAGACGGCCAGAGTGAGTGAGAAGTAGAAAGAAATTTCAGGAAGTGGTAGGCAAAAAAAGAGTGATACGGACAGGTGAAGGGTGTTTATTCAGTGAAAAAAAGAAGGAAAGAGAGAAGAACGAAGAATGATAGAAAAGAACAAGAGAGAAGAGTGGATAAAGAGAAGTAAAGAAAGAGGAACGAAGAAAAAAGAGGATATTTGGAAGTAATAAGAAAAGAGAAACGGACAGAGAGAGTGAAAAGTGAAAAGAAATTTTAGGAAGAAATAGGTAAGAGAACAGTAATACGGCCAGGATAAAAGTGTCTATTTACAGGAAAAAGGGAGGGAGGAAAGAAGACCTAAAAAATATAGAGAAAAACAAGAGAGATGAGTGAAAAAAAGAAACGAAGGAAAAAGAGGGAATTAAGAGGTAAGAGGGGAAAAGAAATAGCCAGAGTAAGTGAGAAATTAAAAGAAATTTTAGGAAGAAGTAGGCAAAAAAAGAGTGATACAGCCAGGGTAGGGGTGTTTATTTACAGGAAACAGAAAGAGAAGAGAGAAGAACGGAGAAGGATAGAGAGGAACAAGAGAAAAGAAAGAAGAGTAAAGAAAGAAGAACGAAGAACGAAGAGGGCATTGAAAGGAAAAAAAACCCTGAGGATTCAGGCGGAGAGCAAAAAGAGGTTTTTCATTTATTTTCAGGTACGGCCAGCGGAGCAGGAAGGGAACACCACCAGAGAAGGACGAATTGGAGCCACATCCCCGGTAATTTGCTGTTACCTATAGTAATATATAGTGGTCTCCGCGGAGTGACGGCTTCAGACATTCAGAGGAACATCTAGCCTAGGAGTGGTATTTGTGACGTGGTAGCTAAAGCTAACCCGTCACTGTATACCTATATGTATGCGCGTCATCGGCAGGTATCAATACATTGAAAAATCAATATTTAAATAGATAGGTGTAATTCATCACACGTAAAATAACGTGTGTTTTTGGTGCCGACGACGACGAGTCCAAGAAAAGGAGAGAAAAATATTGTTTACAGCAGTAACGGCCTATAGCAAGCAGAGGCAACAGCTGTATGTTTGGGTTCATCGATAAATGTGTGTGTGTGCAAGAGAGACAGTGGAATGGTGCCGCAAGAGACATCTCGTCGAAAGAGCTGGCAGGATGAGCAGTATACGGAGTATAGCGAGTCTAGCTTGGAGTAGAGAAAGATAGACGAGTCAAGGGATGCGTTTGCGCGAGGACAAAGGCACAGCACCGCTACTGTTAGTACGTGGGCAAGAGTCGTTCGAGAGCACCTGGGAGAGTGAGACGTGCGTAGATCTTCGACAGTAAAAATCGAGTCGTTTTCAGACTCTTGTTTCGGGCTCATGAGGTTTAGTTTTCGTTTTGGTAATCGGTACCGTACTCACGGGAGTTGACAAGGAGCAAGCGGACGCCAGGACATACGCAAAAAAAACAACGGTTGGCAACGCCGAGTTGCACTCCAAGGAAGAACGGAGCTAAGGAGACGAACGAAAGAGCCAAAATAGAGTCGCTGGCAAGACCAGGGCTGCGAAGAACAGGAGGATGTATGTTAAGTATTTTGTGGTAGAAAAGAGTATCCGGAAGGAATAGTCGAAGAACCGCGTTGACTATGTAGCCAGGGAGAGAGAGAAAGAGAGAGAGAGAGAGTGAGAGATCGAGAGAGAAAGAGTTAAGCTAGTTTCGGGTGTCTGAGATTTGAGTAAATGATAGGTATATAGATGTAGCTGCTGCGCCGACTGCACATTTTCAGCCGAAGTGCCAAGGGCTAAGGCCAAGCAGAAAGAAAGCTGCAATAGTAATGTATACATAGCTATATATCTATATACGTCCATAAAGAGAAGTCAGTGTCAGTGTGAATTGTCTCTAGGAAGTGTATTTTTGGCCAATTAAATGGTGCTAGGCACCGTTAAATATTAATTGTTTGGTACAAATTAGTGTGTGAAGTAGCATCTTTTATCCCCCCCCCCCCTCCACTTTTTAGTTGCCCTTACAGGAATAGTTGGTTTCCCGAACCAACTGTCTGCAGCAGACCTCCCGAAGAAGAAGAGTCCAGTGGGACGAGGTAAGCTGACGTACGAGTTAGTTTGTGACAGGGAGTCGGGATAGCCGTTCTCCGGCTTATGCATTCCACGTCACATCATATTCTATGTTCACCTATATGAAAAAGTTATTTTAATTATACATATCTTCTTTTTTGAAATTGTTTATCATATCTTTTGTACTATTACTAGTACCCATGTAATATTTTAAAGATGACCCGTCAATGTACAGAAAAAAAGTTGTCGTGTTTTTTCTTGCTAATTTTTTTCCCTAATTACTGTTAACCTACAACAGTTATGACATTACATGATGTATGTATACATATATAGATGTATTTTTTTTCATATGATCCTGCTATACGTCCGGCTCCTATGTAAGGGCACTACTCTGGGCACTGAGCAGTTGGGAAAGGGAAGGGGATGAGGGATGGGTGGCCTCCCCATGACAG
>JAPYYV010000821.1:0-32979 GCA_030522625.1 Copidosoma aretas
GAAAAATATGCATGAATTGTGGAAAATCATTTTCAAGAAATGATAATTTGAGAAGACACATGAAAATACACAACAAATCATGATAAGTGTAAGATAATGATATATACAAAGAAAAATTTTTCTGATGTAAATACTATCTCCATTTATTTCTGTATGGAGTAACCGTATACTAGGATATAAGCTTACATTATAAATTTTCATTAAGTATCCTTTAAGATTCTTATTTTACTCTTTGTTTTTCATCTATCTATATTTATACTAAATAACTAAAATTGATAGATGTTAAAAACGGGACACAAAATTAGTTAATTTAAAAAAATATGAAATAAGTAGTAATGTTTCATAAAAAAAAATTTGAACACTTTTCAAAAACTATTCTGAATACTAATTTGTAAAATGAAATATATGGAAAGATTATTCAATAACTTAATTTGTTCAGCTGAGTTCATATGAAATTCTACAGGAAATTTTTAATTAAAACCTGTAGGTTCTTCAGCATATCCTGAGGTGAATGATATGTCATTAATAATTAAACTATCATATTCATATTAAATTGTTCCATTCCAATTTGTTCCTAAATAGTAATAAATTTAATATGTAAATATTATAAAAATGTTTTCTAAATTAGATGAATTCATGGTGTGTTTGTATAATGATAATTTGATGAACTGTTTTAAAATTATTAGTAATTTTTTTTATAAAAGACATAATAAAGCTGTAATTGTGACACCATCAATAGAAAAAAGAAAATTTAAAACTATATACAATTAAAATTTATTAAAGTAAAACGTTGTTTTCAAAGTTGATAAAGTTATGGAAATACGTAAAATTACATTTAACATTTCTGAACAATTGATCTATTGTTCGGGGGTTGGCGCACGTAGCGCGCAGGGGGTCAGAGCCCCACTAGTATAAATATATATATCTATATATCTATATATATTTTTCTGTACTAGTATGATTAGGCATAACTTGCCTTGCGCAGATAAACAATATGATCTTAAAGTAACATTTAAACTGCTATGCTAGAAAAAGCAACGAATACTAGCGTGCTGGAGTAATCCCAATTATACACTGTAAGGGGTCGCGGGGGACGTGGGGGACCATAGTTATTTCCATAAAGACAAAAAAAAATGATTATATTTATATTATTCTGTTATTTCTTGTACACAATCGTAAAAGAGACGTGTAAGAGTGAGTAGGAGGCGGGGGGGTATTGCTTTCGCCCTCCACCAATTCACCATATAAGATAGGAAGATGTATACATTTTATACCCCTGGGCCCTAGGACGTTTTACTTTTGCAGTGTTTCACGCGCAGCACACCTTATTTTTCAATTAAATACACCCTAGCCTACAGTTGTTTTCATAATTGTTCTAGAGTTATAAGCATTGTCAACAGTTCATTGATGTGTTTTGAAAGTTTTGTTTCTTTTCGTGCATTTTTTATCGACTTACAACCATTCAACTTTGTAAAACCGATCAAGCGCAAGCACCGAAATGATAGCATTTTCTAATTTTTATCTCGGAGACTACCAAATAAACGATGTAATTGTAAAAATATAAAAGATGCATTTTTTCATATTTCAATATTTTCAAGAATCTTTGACCTTAACTCTTTATGAAACCGTTTGTAGAATGGAACAAGCTTTGAAAATATGGAGTTGAATAGAGAACCGATGAAAAAGTCATTTTTGATAAGTGTTTTATAAATTATTCATTTCTATTTGTAAAGTACTCTATTTTTATATGAAAGTATATTTTTATTATTGGAATTGAATTTTGTATTGGATTTCAATTTATTATGAATTATAGCTAATTAAAGGCAACCTTCGATTATCAGGAAATATTTTTTAGTCAGTACAGTAATAAATATTACAAAAATTTGCTTCATCTTGTTTAATAAACATAAAGCAGTATGAGTTTGCACGAATTACGACTTTACTACTACAAGATCAGTGCAATAATAACACATTCACAATAGTCCATAACCTACGAGCTAGGTAGCCAGGCCATGGATATTCAGATTATAATATCAACGGAAGTTGTCGTTAGGCAATGCATCTGTAAGTTCTGTACATTTCAGTTTACAAAAAAGTAATAGAGTCCTGCAATTGGTATAAGCATTGAAGTCTCTGTACTGTAATACAAAAACATTTATTCATTTCTTAGCTATTCATGATATTAAGATTTGTCGTACCAGTAGATTAAAAATTATGAACGCCCTCTACTATTCACAATAAATACAGAAGGAATAGGCTATCAGTTGGGGCAAGTTTTAAAATAAATACACTTAGTATTCAATTTTCTTAAGCCATGTACATTTGCAACGTTTTGCTTGCCGATGTGCCAGCCTCACTAGGCTAAAAACCATACGATATGCACTTCAGATTTTTAACACACAGAATTAGAAAACAGTGGGTTGAATTTTACCTGTATAGACGAATGTTTAGTATATTAATAGATACACATGGTTAAAACGCAAGTACAATACACATGTATGTTTAGTCATTATGAGAACTAGATGCTTATTCGTCGACAGACACCAATATACTGATGATAAACGAGCAGAAATGATTTTCCCCCGGGGTCGAAAATATTTTCCTGCCCGTGGGCCAAAAGTGATTAGGAGGGCCGAAAATGCGTTCCGAGGGCAGAAAGGCTCTGCTGCACTTTCTGCCCTAGGTAGGAAAGTAGAATTTATGTAAAATTTCAAGATCTTTGATTTTCTTTGGACCAAGAAATTATTAAAATAAATTTTTGAACTTAAACATGGCCTCTTATGGAAAGTCGTGGAAAATAACTCTTACTATGAAATAATAGAAGGTTTAACAGCAAGATTTCGACAAGATTGCAGTTAATAGAGCATTTAAACCTACGTAAAGTGTGTGTGCAACAATCACATCCATTGATTGGTCGTGAGCAAAGATAATAATCAATATTCTAAGGTACCAAATAAACCGCAATGTTAAAAAATAGGACATAAGCGTGCGTTTCTAACCTAAAAAAGGTGACAAGTCAGACCTCTCTTTCTTGCTCCCCCGCCTTGACTAACTTAGTTGGTGTAGTACCTCCTCAAGTTTTGTGACCTATACTTTTTACATTTGTTGCTTTGTTGCGTAAAAAATTTTTTTTTTTTTTGTTATTTTTATTTCCTAAAAAATAATGAGGAGAGACTCCTTGTCTCTTTTTACCTTATAACTTCTTACAAAATACATCTATTTATACGTGATCTGCTTTGACATTTTAAATAAATTCGATACTTCGGCTCGGACAGGTATTTTGTGTATGTTATTGTCCAAACTAAAGATCAGTCATGTGTTTTTTCGTTACTATTAAATTCAAACAATATTGAATTCTTATTTTTAGAAATAGAATCTGAAAGATAAATTACTAGAGGTTGGCTTGATAATTTTCAATGTGGTTTGCATGATTTCAAAGAAAGTTTCAGTCATCACAGATAGAACGTTGTATGATCTATGCAAACATAATAATTATCTTAAAGAAATAAATTGATGGTCTTAGAAGATTTTTGGCAAATTTAAGGTAAAATTACCGCTGTTGGACCGTTTTCTAATGATTTTTTGAATTTTTGTTAAAAATACTTGTTTATGACTGTTAGTTAAAAATTTTTTTACTATTAAAGTGCTCGGATCTTCTGAGCAGAATTTTTTTTCAATTTTCAGATAAGTCAGTATTGTTATTAGTAAGAAAGCTAAAGCTCCTGTATGTTTCAAACATGGACCAAGTTTCTTACCCGTACACTGGCGCGCACAGTGGGGAATAAAGCACTTTTTTGGTTCAAAAGTTTCTAGAGACCAAAATTTTCAACCGATTTAGCGGATTTTATTTTTTTTATTTTCAAGGTTAGGTAATTTGTGAGACATCTGTCAAGGCTGATTTTCAATTTTCTTTTTCATATTTACTGTACCTAACCTGCAAAGTCGTAAAATGGTAGAACGTGCACATTCAATCATTAATATTATTCATTAGGTAACTCATAAAGCAATAAAATTTCAAAATATTCTAGATATAGTAGATATTTGAATCATTCATGATAACTAAAATAATGTTAATGATAAATACAAGATGGCAAATCCAATATGACGGACTAAATTTAAGAAGTTCTCGAATTGTGGCAATTATTCTTACTCGGAAGCTTTTGGGTCGCTGATTACAAAATTGTCAATAAGATTTGCAAATTGAAGATGGCCGATCCAATATGACGGACAAAATTTCAAAAAGTTCTCGAATCTTGGCAAAAATTCTTACACGGAGGTTTTTGGGGTCGCTGATTACAAACCTCTTTTTAATGCTCTAACTTAATAGGCTGTAACCAATATCGCTAACCAACATAGGTTTCTGGATCAATCGCTGGATTAATTGTTCTAAACTTGGTGAAAATATTTATCCAGATGTTTTCAAGGTCTCTGATTACGAATAGATGATGATTATTTGTAAACGGCAGATTTAGTATCATAACGTACCTAAGGCGCAATAATTATTGGCTTACTACATGTTGAGATGTAGGGAAAAGTACTATTTCCTTGGCACTCAGATATTTTTTAATAAATGCAATATTATTACACGGTGATTACACTAAGAAGTCCTATTCATTACTGAACTGTGATATGATGTCTTTATGTAAAGTTTAGAAGTACAGTTTCGAATTTAAATTTTAACAATAAATTACTATTTGTTACTTCTTCTTTCAATTGAAAATTTAGTGGTAAGCATAAAATATTGCATGAAACAAAAAATAGAGGGTTGAAACGTGCAAATGTTTTCAGTTTATGAATCTCTCTTCTGTTTTATGCACTCGCTACTCTGTTAAATGTAAATAAAAATGATTGTGTTACTTATACATTCACAAAAAACTGACTTCATCGACGTAAAATGCGATGTTTAAGTTATATAATATGGATATGTACCGAATCACCCAGAAGTTTTTATTGAACCTAGAAAGTGACAGAAACTACCAAAACCATCATTGATATTAATTTTTACTGAAAATCCATTTCTCTACAGATGTAGGCATGAAAATAAACAGTGGTTAACACTGCAAAGATAGATAAATAGGATTAATTAACACCCATCGATGGAAATGTACCGTCTATTCTTCATCTCTGAACATAAGTGACATAAGTGCTTCGTGTTTCTAACAATCCTTTATGCTCATAATATATTAAGTTTCTGTTAAGTCATAAGGTTAGTGATATAGAAAGAGCTGTCAATAAATAGATACCAATTAATTTTTGTTGTTGTATATGTACTTAATAAAATATTTTAGCTCATTTTATACGGGACGCTGAGAAGTATTAAATATTTAATAATTAACTAGTAATTACAGACCTCAAAAAGCCCTGAGTAGAAATTTTTGCCAACATTCGATGGCTCTTCAAATTTTTGGCAGCCATATAAGATTGGTCATCTTGAGATTGCAAATTTTAATGACAGATTCGTAATCAGCAACCCCAATAACTCCCAAGTAAGAATTTTTGCCGAGATTCAAGAAATTTTTGAAATTTGGCCCGCCATATTGGATCGGCCATTTTTAATTCGCAAATTTTACTGACGGATTCGTAATTAGTGACCTCTAAAACCCCTGAGTATGAATTTTTGCCAAGATTTGGGAACTTGTTAAAATTTTGTCCGCCATATTGGATCTGGCATATTGGATCTTGTATTTACTAATTTTAATGACATATTCGTAATCGGTGACCCCCAAAATACCCAAGTAAGAATTTTTGCCACGATTCGAGATCCTTTTGAAATTTTGTCCGTCATATTGGATCTGCTATCTCGTATTTATGTATCACATTATTTTAATTATCAAGAATAATTAAAATATATACTATATCTATAGCTCAGTCAAGGAAGCAAGACAACCAAAATTTTTCGTTACGACGCATTTTTATATTTGGTAAAATAGTTAAAAAAATTCGCTGATTAAGATTTTCAAAACCCACATAGTTGTTTGTTGGGGAAACATTTTTTAATTCAACAATTACTGAAAAAAAAAGACTTTTTTCTACTTTTTGCCGCGCATATCCTCTCCAGTGCATTTTTCAACGTATATGCCTAGTAGATTTTTTGTTGCTCTTATAATGGTCTACAAAATGGCGGCGGTTAAAAGTCGCTACATGCTTTTGATTATTTATAAATAAATTGCTTCCAAAGTCAAAAAACTCAATTTTTTTTTAACATTAATCATCTCGTTAAAAAAAATAGCTAGAGGCTTAAAAATTTAAGAAAGTATTACTCTGGACAATTTATATTAGTGCTTTAAATTCCAGCGAGATCGGCTTTAAAATTTACGAGTAATTAGCGAACAAATCTTGTTTTCTTCCTTAATTGCAAAATGTGCCATTTTTTTCTAACCATTGTATTGTAATAAAATTTTCCAGTAAATTCAAAGAACTATTTAAATTTATGTTTCCGTTGTAATTTTTAAAAAATATTGATTTTGGCCGATATTATGACGATTTTTTTGACATCACCACTTTCTTACCGACGTATAAGACTATATAACTTAAAAAATTTTGATCACAGAATATTTGCGCTTTCATAACTTAAATTTTCTTTTAAAAACAAAGATTTAAAAACAAAGTTACTTTAGGACCTTCTGGAGCCTAGAAAATTTTTTTTTTTTTTTTAAATCCTAAGCCGTCTGTAATCAACCGATTTTGCTTAAATTTACAAGAAATACGGTTAAATACTTATATTTTTAATAAAAAATTGTACATCGTGGTAGGCGGGCATTAATCATTATAAAACATGTGGTGAAGTGG
The DNA here is from genome assembly GCA_030522625.1 of Copidosoma aretas. Lineage (NCBI taxonomy): Eukaryota > Metazoa > Arthropoda > Insecta > Hymenoptera > Encyrtidae > Copidosoma > Copidosoma aretas. The sequence goes on from JAPYYV010000821.1 coordinate 6,790, forward strand.
CAGTTGAAAGCGTCCCGTGCGCTTGGAGCCCCGAGTCGCTAGAATGGGGGGAGAGTCTGCGGCTGCGGGGTCTACTACGCTCGTAGGTATTCTACGCGCGGCGGTTTGTCGTATACAGCCGTATATACCCGTAGTCAATGAAATTGTAGATCTACGCGAGGAGGATGAATGTGATGAGGTAGACGATGATGCGCTCGAAAATGTTAATGATGGACATTCGTCTCATAGCGAGATTGATGATAATATCGATGAATCGGATGTCACTGAAAGCAAGTGTAATGATTTTATTGACTTAGACGACGAAAGTAGTGACATCTTTCAATACTATTTATTAGGATATTGTTAGAACAAGTGTGCTGTGTACTCGTATTTTCAAGAATCTATTTGGTTTTGTAACTATTTTCAAATCTTGGTTTAAGTATATATTAAAGATTACTAATATCGACTGAATTTTTAGTATTTATAATTAATACTTCCTCCAAAATAACAGTATAAATGTATAACGCCTTGTTTAAGAATCATGTTTCGCTGCTCAGCATGCATAATTTCAAATCGATGTGCACGCCGCCGCAGACTCTCCCCCCACTCTAGCGACACGGGGCTCCGAGCGCATGGGACGCTTTCAACTGCAACTTCACAACATATTTTACAATGATTAATGCCCGCCTACCACGATATACAATTTTTTTATGGAAAATATATGTATTCAACCACATTTTCTGTAAATTTGAGCCAAAGCGGTTGATTACAGACGGCTTAGGATTTAAAAAAAAAAAAAAAAGAATTATCTTGGCTCTAAAAGGTCCTAGAGTAAGTTTTTTATTTCAATCTTTGTTTTTAAAAGCACTTTTAAGTTATGGAAGCGCGAATATTCCACGATCAAAATTTTTAAAGTTATACAGTTTTATACGTCGGTAAGAAAGTGGTGATGTCAAAAAAATCGTCATAATATCGGCCGTAAACAATATTTTTTTTAAATTACAACGGAAAAATAAATTTGAACAGTTCTTTGAATTAACTGGAAAATTTTATTACAATACAATGATTATAAAAAAAGGCGCATTTTGCAATTAAGGAAGAAAACAAAATTTGTTCGCTAATTACTCGTAAATTTTGACACCGATCTCGCTAAGATTTAAAGCACTAATATGAATTGTCCAGAGTAATACTTCATCAAATTTTCAAGCCTCTAGCTATTTTTTGTACGATATATTTAATGTTGAAAAAAATTGAGTTTTTCGACTTTGGAAGCCACCATTTTGTAGAAAAATATAGGAGCAACAAAATACCTATGAGGCATAAAGGTTGAAAAATGCACTGTAGTGGAGATATGCGGCAAAAAGTAAAAAAAAGCCCTTTTTTTCTGTAATTGCTAACTTAAAGTATGTTCCACAGCAACTAACTATGCCGGTTGTAAAAGTTTTGATAAACGCATTTTTCTACTATTTTACTAAAAATAAAAATGTGTCGTAACGAAAACGTCCAAATCCAAGGTAGAAAGAGCCTAGTTGACTCAGCTACTAGGAAATTTTGCAATTTTATTGCTCTATAATTTACCTACTGAATTATATTAATGATTTAGTCAGCAGGCTTACTATTTTTTGACTTTGTAGGTTAGGTACAATGAATTTGGAAAATAAGATTGAAAATCATCTAACACAGGTGCCTTACATATTATATTACCTTTAAAATGATAAATAATCAATTAAATCGGTTGAAAATTGTGGTGTCCAGAAACTGTTGAACTAAGAAAGTGCTTGAATCCCTATTGTGTGGCGGTCCATAATAAATTTCCCGAACATAGACCCCAATAATATAGGTTGTAAAATGCTATGTATATCTTCATTTTAAATCTAGAGTCTTAAATCATTTTTTGTTGATTTATTCATATGCAACTATTAATAAAATAAATAAAATACATCTTTGAAATTTTATTATCTAAGATACATATGATCTTAGTACAAAATAACTTTTTTTTACTTAAAAAAAACTAATGTATAAATTACATATCACAAATAAGGTAAATCAGGTAAATTATACACTTAATGTTAATAAATGATAAATAAATGATTAAATGACTTATTTTTTATAAACCTTTATTTTGGACTACTTAAGGCGTTGTTCTGTGTTGAATACCTTGCACTGAATAAGTTATTACTTTTTCTTTTCAGTTAAATTTTTCTCTCAGTAATTATACATCTTATTATTATTTTTTTTTAATTCTCTTTGTTTTTCTATCGGCTGTTTTTCATATTCATGAATTGTTTGATCTTGTGTAACTTCTCTGTTACCTTTTTTATTTTCTTTCTCGAGTGGTGCTCTGTAGTATTAATTACTAGTTTAGCAGCTGTCACTCTGACTTCGACACTTTTTTCATTTTTTTCAAGTTTTATTCTTTTCTCTGCTGATGAGTATTCTTTCGATAACATAAAAGCTTGTGAAAATTCAGTCTTGTTTTGCTTTTTTGCTATTACTTCATCATCCTCTTTCTCAAATTCATTGCAGATATTGATTTTTTGATAAAACAGGTTTTTCAGTGATCTTTTCTATAAAATAATACAGTAAAACAACCAATAGATGAAAATGTCAAATATTATTTAAAAAAAAATACATTCCAACCTATCAGACTATGCTCCAATTCTAAATTAAAACAATAATCATATCTTTCTATTCTACAAACGTTTGAATTATTACAATCATTAGAGTTTCCACAACTCCTTAATAAATTATCTGTGTGCGTCACTGAGGTCGTTCATAAGGATTTTAAAGTCAGTCCGGGAAAATACATAATTGAATATTAAGTGAATGATAAAAATTATTACAATGCAAAAAGTTGCATTACGATAAAACAATTTTTTCAGATAACGTTATTCCTTATACAATTGTAAAAATCATGGTACTACTATTTACTAAATTCATGATCCAGGTGAAAATACTGCACTTGTAAATACTTAACGCAAACAGATTTACTGCTTAACGTATTTATTGTTTAAATCCATTTTACTTGTATTATCTTAACTAAGAAATATCGAATTACATCTTAATCAGAAATTATGACAAATAAAAAAAAACATTATCAGTCTCTTAGTGCAATGAGGCGTACGATATTTTTAGTGAGTCTATCTTTATCCATCACAAACAAACTGAATGGTTTACCCACGCGAGAACATGCCAATGAAAAACGCGGTGTGCCCAAATCCAAGCCACAAATTGACATTGTTTGGCCCTAAGATTTATTGATAGTCATTGCAAATAAATGGACACCTCTGGGGGAATAATAGGGATTCGTGATAGTAATATATCTTCTCGGAACTTGCCATTCAAAATGCTGCCTTCGACAACGTTTTTCATCAATTTTTTAATTACTTATCCCGCCCTTGTGGGTTCAAATTACGAAGCAAAATAACCGGAGATCCAACCTTGAGTTGTAGAAAGTGCGGTGGCATGCCTGGCAAATCTTATGAGTTCAAAAACTCTGCTGGATAATTTACAGATTAATTGGTAGCGCACTGTATCGATAGATTTTTATGACACTAAGTCCCCTGGCAACAACTGTTTTATCTTGAAATTAAAATCGTTGACGTCCACATTTTTTGCTGACAAAATAGCTATTTCTACAAGCCACTAATCATTCAAGTATTGTGTGTGTATATTGAAAAATATGTGGTCAATGAGAGAATTTTGCGAATTTATCATCGTACAGAAATTGGTCTGAAATTTTATGCATCCAATATTATTCATGCACATCTACTATTCTATCGCCGATGTCTAACAATTGTTTTGAGAATGTTACAGCAGATGGATTTTGAAGCATTCGAACGCGCATATTCACTTGCAGCTGTACTTTTTCAATATCACGCCACAGTAGCGATGATTTCAAGCAAGCGTTGATCTCATCAGCGTACGTTGAAGGTACAATAACAGGAAGTGTTTGTCGAAAATCACCCGAAAGAAGTAACAGAGTGCTACAAAATGGTTTGTCGTTGTTTTTTATGTCTTTCAATGTCCTGTTCAACGCCTCAAGTAAATATTTGTGAACCATAGTGCATTCATCCCAGATAATAATTTTACAGTGTTTCAACACTGTAGCCACTTACGATTGTTTTTTTCATGTTGCACACTGCTTCTGGATTATTTTGAATATTTAGAGGTAGCTTATGCGAAATGAGCTATTCTACCTCCATCGAATAAAGTGGCTGCAATGCCAGATTATGCAACGGCCAATACGATGCCATTATTTGATCGTATTCATGAGAGAATTAGCGAAATAAGCAATGCATTTCTACAGTATTGTACTTCCGTTGACGATTCATTTCAGTGTTCATTAAATCAGATGCATTTAAATTTGGTAAATGTATACCGAAATAACTGAATGGTAAATTGGCAATGACAATGAAAGATCCCCAACATCAATCAATGCTTCATTGTAAATTGCGTCACTGAATTTTATCGTCGATCGTTGCACCTTGTACAATGTCGATGCAATACATCATCAGTCATTGAATCTTTGTGATTATCCCACAACTTCTCTTCTCGGGCTGGGAAACATGTAGTCAACACTATAGCAAATAGTAGACGAATTTGTATTGCTGTACAATTCACTGCTGGTTCAGTAAGCATACAGTCCCACTGGCTCTCATCTTCCAGCAAGCCTAGTGCAAGGCATGCATCTTTATTTGTTGGATACTGCTGTCCATTCACTTAATGTATATCTTGAAATAACAATGGGCCGGTGACATTAACCAACAACATTTGCAAATAAAAACACTTAGTCTCCCTTGGATTGACTGTATATACTCGCCTTAAAGGGTTTCATTTGAATAAACCGAGGCATGCATCAATCAGTGTGCCTTGCTTGCGGGGCAACCATTTTTTGTTTGAGCCCATGTGAAATAGCGTGGCACTTTTGAGTAGAGTATTGTTCGTGCAAATGCACCAAAAGCATCCGTATGATAACACAATTATAAATATTCGAAGAATGTAGTTATTGGTGGATTTTTTTCACGATCAATCGCTGTCCCGTTCGTAAAAAATATGCACTGGCCGTTTTCAAGATGGACGGCTAAATAAGTAACTGCTGGATCCCGTTCATCAATTTGGAAACCAAAGGTACGCCAAACAGCTTTATTTGAGCTGGTGTACCGGCCCATCTGGTAGAACGTTATTTCATCGTTGTTATTTACCGAAGGAGCATTTACGTTTGTATTGTCAATACGATAGAAGGCCATATTACTTCCTTTGTTCACATACTTGCAAATGCATTCGATGCTTTTTACCGAACTGCAGAACTAAACATGAATCAATGTAAGCATTGAATGTTTTACTCAGTAGAGGTAGATATGGCACTATCCAACGATTGTCAATATCAATGTCTGTGTTGTTGACATTTTTTGTGAATGATTGTCCGCCGTTACCTGTATTTCTTCGATGATATATTGGATATCCGTCGACATGTGTAATCGTATCGTCAGCCAAATTTTTACGAAAACTCTTTGTACTTTTTTTATCTGCCATGCAAAGCGATGAACAATTCAGATCACCACATGGGCCATGAATCATGTTTGTTCTAACAATATTAAACAGAAATTGATCAGTTGACTGATCTGATCGATATTTTTAAGACGTATTTTGTCGACCAACGATACTAAAATGTGTGCATAAGGTAATCCCCGTTTTTGCCATTCAACCGAATACATCCAGCAACGTGTGGGACCGCATACATGTTATTATGTAATGAAACTTATTAAAGACTTTAATTTTTGTTCAAACACACGTGCTGTAATGTCATGATGATCTATTTTATTTTGTCCTGGCAATAGCAAAGATGAAATCTTTGGCCATTTTGGATCACATGTTTATGTGATAAATAAACACGGTCATCCGTCTTCGCACACGAAAGTCATAGCATCCTGGATGTATTCTTGTATGTGACGTAGACTGCCTATGTACGATCATGGTAGGATGATAGAGTTACCAATTACGAAGGTGTCAGTGTTGCTAACAATAGCGTGCTGAATGTATTCTTCCGTGCGCAACTTCTTTTGATCACATCGTAAGTATCGTAGTCTTCCGCTTTCTATCTTCACGTATATGTCGTCCATGAATTGTTGGCAAAGCTCACGACACCGGAGAATGAGGTTGTCCTGACCTACTCGAAGCATCAGCCGATACGCATAATAATCCTTTTAGCTAACGTTCTTTTTTGTTTTGACTTTTGTAATAATATATTCATACATATATTAATTCAAAGAAACCCATTAACGCCGCAGCTTTCAACTTTTTTAGCTACTCTTTAACGCAATTATTTTTAGTTTAATGAAAAATTTTTTTGCCAATTAAAATGTCTTAAAGAACAACTGTTTCATGCACTTCCTGCATAATTGTAATATGATACTTGTGATTACATTCTAGAAAAAATCAAGGAAATTTTTTTTTTGAAATCAGCTTTTTTGTGTTTACAATAATCATACCATTTTTCCTCCAAATCTGACGAAAATTTTGACGAAAGATTCAGAAAGAGCATTATTTTCTACATGAAAATATGTAAAAATTAGATTATGTTGACGCCAATAACATAAATAATAATCGCGTTGAAGAGTCGCTATTAAATTGGAACGCTTCGGTGTTAATAGGTTGAGTAATGATGTTCATAATGGATTAAGTTTCATAATGTATGATTAACCTGTTACGGGATCCCATCGTTTAATATTTATGCAATATCCGTCTTGTCCCTTCCAGATCAATAGTTGATATTAGAGAGCTTCGCATAAACGGTGTGTATCAGCAATAAATTCAAGATTATTTCTTCTTTGAATCACGATTTCTCGCGTAGCTGTACGCTTGCCAACCATGACCCCCGCAACGTCATCAACAATAGGTGCATTGAACTTACTAATGTGCTCATCAGCAGGTTTTTATCAGGATTGAATACACTAGCATGATTGTCACTTTGTAATTTGTTCATAAGTGATTTAAATAATTTAAATAATTCATTGTGCTCGTTCAATAAAGCGTCCAGCTCGCCGACGATGAGTCTGGCAGAAGGTAATTTTAGGTTATTGTAGTAACAACGTGCATCTACGCGATTGGCGAGTGTGCTTTGGGAGTCCTCACCGCCTATAAAGTAAATTTGCAAACATTTATGTGCTTCGTTTGGTATTGGCAGGAATGAGCTCACTCTGTGATAAAGTTGACCTTTGATTTTGAATGTTAAATAAAATTGTTTACCATTTGCAGCAATATTTTTAACTATTTCTGTTGCTTCAAACGATATCGATTGGAAACATAAATTGGATATTTAAATTGACTTCAGAAACAGGTTATAATCTGGATCCGTACCAATAAGTGAACCGTTTAATGGTTCAGGTGGTGTTTTAATTTCCAGGAGTTGCACTTTTTCTGACGCGCAACACATACCAGCTGATTCATTTTTGAACTAAAGGGCATTTTAATGCTGACATTCGTTGTCCATAGCACCAATCTCTACTTTTGAATGAGCGTAATGTTTAACATCAGGTTCATACATAAATGCTTGACGACTGAAGGAATTGGACGTAAATGCTCGATGGACTTGTTGGCGTTGTTGGCCATTTGCTCTGCGTGTGTTTACTACGAATCGACGTGCTTGTTTTTGTTCCAATAGTTTTCGTTTATTTCGTTCAGCTTGTTCCTTTTGTGATTGTGATTCACGCAATTTCGCCATGTTTACACGCACAACTTTACGATCCTGTTGGATTTGTTCGTCTGTTTTTAGGGCTCTTCTTCTCTCGTCGACGGCCCAAATTGGACCCTTTACGTATTGATGGCATTGTTCACTGTACAAAAGAGAAATGGATTAAATTGAAGTACAATAGTATTATAAATAATACAGAAACCAATAAAATAATAAATAAGCACTAATAAATGTATGAAAATATTCTGGAATTATTTATTCAGGTAACACATTGGTTGTTATTGGCCGGAGCTTGTGACACGTGTTGAATACTATTGATTTATCGGAGATCCCCTTATAAACTTAACGTAAGAACTCTCTTGAGCAAAATAAGAATAAATACTTATAGCACTGAAAATTGATGATACATTGACTGTGAGAATATACTTAATATAAGAGTTGAACTGTGAAAGTAAAATGATAAGTAGAAGCTTCACTGCTACGATCGACGCACAATCAATAATAATGGCGGAAAACAGTAAGAGAAAGCTTATTGTTTGAGAATGACAGTAGACCGGCTTCGTTCTTATCTCAATTCTTTGTTGTTTACTTGGTGAAAAGTGACACCTTTAATCGCCTGGCGGAAATAACTGATCGAGTAATAACTGATCAGTTATCGTCTGCCGTGAGTAGAAAATGTTAAAAGTACTAATTTCGCTAATAAAAAATAGGGTTTGAAAGAAGAAGGGTCAACATTCAGGGTTGTATGTATTTTTAATTTCAAATTGTACAAAAATTCAAATGAAAAGTTTTTTCTATAAAATACAGAAAAAATATTTTATGGACCACCCTTATCGCTTAGGGATATGAAAAATAGTTCTTATTCTATTCTTACACCTACTAAATGTAACAAAAATCTTCATAAGAATCGGCCAAGCCGTTTTGGAGAAGTTTTGTTACATACACTGCAACACGAAAATTTTATATACTAGATCTAACGAATAGAATTTTGTTTTTTCATAAAATCGACGAAACAAATTAATAGTCGATAGTTAATTCATGGATTAAAAATCATGTAAAAAAATTATACTTGGACTTATATGCAAAAATAAGATACTTTACATGTTTAAATTGATGAAAGAGTAATCAAATTATCCTAAAGTTATAATGTATATGCTAACCAAAATTAGCTTAGTGTATGCTAATCCAATAATCATACAATCCCTTCATATTCGTATTACCAGTCGAAGACATAACTGCTTCCGCTTTTTTTTAATTCCTCTAACACATTGAAATCCGAATAATTTTCAAATATTGATAAGAAATCGGACTGGTCTATTTTGTCTTTATTTGTATTGTCCCTTGTTTAAGAAGCGTTTTTTTTCTTATCCTGTTTGTTTAAAATGTTATACTAACTTTTAAATGGACTGAAAAAAGAAACATCAAGTCGCTGGGTGATGTGGGTAGCATGTGGATGTAACTTGATTATCCCATGCCCTTTCTCTCTACAAAAGCTAAAGAGTGGTATATTTACATGAGACGAATGTACATTTAAATACAAAATTACAGAAAAATCACATTTTTCTGCTACCAGCCAAGGATAAAGTATACTTGTCACATATTCAAAGAATGTTTCTGTAGTTATCCAACCGAAGACTAACTTCTCTATACCCCATTCACTGGGATAGTTCTAAAGGACCTTCTGTGGAATGCCTTTTATATATTTAAACATCAAAATTGGTGGGGCACGTATACCAGAAGTAGTGAAAAGTCCTATAAGATTTTGTTTTCAGCAGCATCGATAATAGAATATGCAGTTTTTATCCTATTTTTGTTATCACATTTTTTGATTGTAGGAAAATTTCCAGAGATTTCTCGTCACAATTTAACACTGGATGCATCGATGTTCATCAAGTTTTTTTCCAAATAAGTGTCCATGTTTAGAAACCTAATCTTAAAGGTCTTCTTCAGTTACGTTGTCTCTACCAGTTGTTAAATTTTGCGCAATCCTTGATGATAAATCAGATTGCCTTCTAAAAAATGCCTCATACCAATCACGACCTTGTCATTCCGTTTTAAATGGAGTGTCCTTATTTGATAACTGGACATACTCTTGAATACTATCTAGTTACTCCTTTTTCGTACCCGTTAAACCTTTTTCTGCTCTGTAAATAATCCAATTTACAACGTTTATTTCTCCTTTTGCACTTATAACTGTAGAGACTCCATTCTCGCAGTCTATATTTTGAGAATTTTTGTATTTTCTAAGCAATTTAGTTGCTGGAATGCAAAACTCTTTGGCTGCACGTGGCAAAGGGGTTCCATTTTTTAGTGTTTGCAACGCTTGTTGGACTGCTGAAATCGTATGATTTTTTCTTATTTTCTTCTTTCTAAATTTTTTGACAGGTTTTCTTATTGTTTTTTTTTTTTTTTTACTTTTTTTGAAATCAAAACAAATGTAAACAAAGTGAGGGGTTCCAAATTCTTGTTATCTTAAACATTGTAATATAATGCACTTACTCAATATTACTTTTTTAATATCAACTAGTATTAAACATAACACGATATTTATAAGTTTTATTTGAGAATATCATTTTCTACTCAATGGAATAAAATAAAAAGTTCATTTTTGAAAAATCGTACATGCACCACGGACGGGAGTAAAAGATGCTCATATCACACGTTTTCCACCCTCAGCTTCGCCTTGGATGGCAATATACAAGCGATCTGGGACATTCTTGATTTTCCCGCCCTAGATGCGTACTGTACTATATCTGCTGTCCATCAGCCGTTAATTAATGTCCATAAAAAGGACCACCCAGCCAGAATAATAATTTCTGCGTTGAGTTCTCCCACTTACCAACTTATCAAATAGTTTAGTAATTTTTTGATAAAGAACATCTCAAAATCTGATTGTTGTGAAAAATATTTACAAATAGAAGAAAAGTTAGATTCTTTTAAAGTTCCACATGGATACACTTTAGTTAGTTTTGATGTGGTGGCGTTATTTAATAACATGTCTTAGGAGGCTGTAAAATCAGCTATTAAGAGAAAGTGGCCTTAACTTTGCCTTAGGACAGACTTACCACTACATGGATTCTTAGAAGTGTTAAAATTCATCATAGAAAATAATTATTTCATATTCAATAAAGTTTTTTACCGGCAAATATTTGGTAGTGCAATGAGAAGTCACAATAGCCCATTTTTAGCCGATTTAGTATTAGGTGATTTGGAAAAAGACAGCATTATGACTAGCCCAACGGATGTTCTTTGGTGGTATAGGTATGATGATGTTTTACCTTGCATTCCGAGGGATAAAGTAGAGTTATTCATGAACCATTTGAATAATTATGATCCTAACATTCAATTTACAGTTGAAATGCCAGTAAATGATAGGATCAGTTTTTTAGATATTGAAATAAAAAATTTTCATGATGGTTCTTTAATCACTAATTAGTATAAGAAGCCATGCAGGGTTATATTAAAATTTTTATTCCCACTCCTCACTTGCACAACATATTGGTATTATTGATGGATTAGTCATTAGGGCTATCAAGTTGTCTGATATCTAGTTTCATGAAGATAATCTCCGTCACGTTCGATCTGTGTTGTTGGCAAATAATTTTTCTTCATATTTTATTGATAAGTACATCCATTTGAGATTAAATAAGATTGAAAATTCTAACGATATTAATCAGGACATTTTCACTCTTCAAAATTTACCTTTTAAAGATACAATAGTTCTACCTTATATAAAATCGATAGAATCAAAAATTAAAAAGATTGCCAATAAGCAGAGAGTGGGAGTAGTTTTTAGGTCTACTAATAAGTGTAAAAAACTTGACAACTTGTATAAAGACAAAACTACTAAGATCCAAAGTGCAATGTAGTTTATGAGATAGATTGTTTGAATGGTCCATGTAGCTATGTTGGACAGAGTAGTAGGACTGCGGAAACGAGATTAAACCAACACGAAAAAATGTATAAAAAATGTATGAGGAGTAAGATGGATTATTGTGATACCTGTAAACCGAAAAGAGTGCAAAGTTGGCATTATTTGCCCACACTCTTCATACCGGACATTCCTTCAATTTCGATCACGATTCAATAAAAATTTTAGACCAAGAAAATAATCATCATAAACGTTTAGTTTCAGAGATGATTTATATTAAAAAGAGAAAAAATAACATCATTAGACCAGTGACACACAAAACTTAAGTTCGATTTAAAAAAAATACATTGGTAGTTTGATAATCTGATCGTCGCTTTTGCCCTTTTACATAATTGTGTTGTCATTTGTTTATTAATGTATGCCTAATTATTTGTACAAGGTTGCACACGAGTACTTATCTTACGCCTCAATGAAAATGCGCCTCATAGTTTTTTATCATTGTGTTGTGATTGCGGTGTAACATCTCAGTGTACGTTGTGTAGTAAGCAGTAGAAGTTCGTTACTTGTAAGGTGACAATATAAAACTATTGTTATATTATTTTTTAGGTTCAAGATTCGACGTTGCTTATTGTTAGTTTGAGACTTTGGTCATTGACTTCGCTTTCTCAGATTATGTGATTTTTGTACAGTCATATGTATATGTGTTTGTATTAAATTATTTGTTACAGTTTACTTGAGAAGGGCTATTTATATACAGCCGAAACGTTGTTCACATCTTGAAAAGTATAATAGAGTTATAGACTTAAGTACTTTATTTAATAATTGATTCAATTTACTAGGCTGGAGAATAGAAGGAGGATGTTGGAAACAACAGGGAAGTTGCGTTAAGAAATGTAGGATATAAAATATGATAAATTGTAATCACTGATAGATTTATTTATTTATTAATTTATTTATTTTTTTATTATATATATGAGCAAGAGCCTATTCCAAAGTTATTACCATGTTAATTAGATTGGTCAATATTATATAAGGTGATGAGCACACCTCACTGAAAATAAAAATATCTAAATGGAATATTATAATAAAGAAAAATGTTTATTAACAACAAACATAAAGAAAAATTGATCAAGCTTAGAGCACTAAGAATATTTATATAGGAAATTTTTTGACTTTTCTAGAATTTCGCAATACTGACATTAAAAAAGTCTAATTCCTCAGATAATGTATTAGCATTGAAGGTCATTCTCATCATAACATCAACAGACGACGGATCGATAGTAAAAATGTAATGTTTAGATCTTAGACTTCTCGCAGGTACATGAAAATCAATTAAATCCAAGTAATTACATGCTAGAATGTAACCTTTAACAATCTTAAACACAAAATACGCTTCTTGGTATTCAATAAGAGCTGCAATGAGCAGAGACCAGATTTTTAAGATACCACTGAATAATCATGTGAGAATCTATTCATAGGGCAATGTGTGAAGGAGAGTAAGGCCCTTTTTAGAGCAAAATGATGAACTAAGGACCATATTTTAGTATTAAATAGTTTCATTGAAAATAAACTAATGGATGGGGGCAATAAATCGTACGCTGTATCTGCAGACTTTAAAACAAGTTTTGATACGATCGATAAAGAAATTTTTCTGGTGTAATGAGAAAGAATAAGGCTAGGTAAAATTTTTGATAAGATTTGATAAATTCACGAAATATTAGGTTATTACGGGCCAGAGGCTAACAAATTTACTTGAAACTATGTAGGGAGTAAGGCAAGGGTGCCTATTAAGCCCGATACTCTTTAGTTTATTTATTGAGGACATGGACAATAACTGTTTGGAAAATAATACAGGAGGTGTTACAGTAGTAAAATTAAAAGTATGGTACTGAAAAACGGCTGGAAGTAAATACGCATAAAAAAAACGAAACCTTCAATTTTTAGTAATGGAGAAAGAATGAGTAAAAATATGTTTGAATTTAAAGGGGAGGTATTGGAAAGTATATGTAAGCGACCTTGGAGTTGGGATCCCAACATAATAATAATAATAATAATAATAATAATAATAATAATAAAAGTTTTTCGTGGCCCAGGGAAAAAACTACAGGTAGGATGCAAAATGCAGTCAACGGAGTTTGGGGCTTAAGGAAAAGAGCTAAAGTAAACAGTTTGAATCGCGGATTATTTCTCATCGATTCAATGATAAAATCAGATTGCTCATATGAAGCGGTGACTAAGGGATGAAAAAGAAATGACGTAGTAAAATAATGGAAAGCAGATTCTTTAAAAATACCCAAGACCAGGTGCCCACGCGTATACTCGATACAAGAATAAAGGTGCATACTTAATACAAATGAGACAATATGGGGCAAAAAAGTTGAAGTTGTATATAGAAAAGTAGGCGATAGAGGAACAATAGGGCTTATGAGAAAGGCAACCAAGAAAAATGAGCTAGAGTTAATCGAAGAGAATTTTACAAATAAAAAAAAAGCCGGAGAAAGTAAAATATTTGGAAAAGGAAAACTTGGCAGGCGATTTGAAAGAGAAATGTGGTAGGCTAACATATGGGAACGTTAAAAGGACGAAAGAATGAGGGTTTGAAGTTATAGACTGTACGCTCTGCATCGAAAAAAAGAGCATGGAGCGCATATTGCTATGTAAAGAGGCATAAAAAGAGATAGAAAATGAAGTAATGAGATCAGTCAAAAGTATTCGCTGGTTGTATGATGGCGGAGGAGATGACTGGCGCCACTTGTACTTTTAACACGTAGCCTTATGGAAATTCCTTCGCATCGGCCAACGGTGGCCGCTTATTCTACTTTTTGTCTCATAAGATTTAACATGGGGAATAAGGGCAGCACCTGTTCTGCAACCAGCGAATAGGATTAATAGATAATGAAGAGATTTGCAGGTATGAGCTATCATAAACATTGCAAAGTAATCCGTAGATGATTTATGTACATGTATAAGATCTTTAAAAAATATAGGTAAATCAGGAACTGCAGAGTTATTACTATTAGAAGTACAGCCATGAGAACGCAAAGCACCAAAATTAAATCATTGCACTCTATAAATTAAAGCTTATTTCTGGATCTTGTTACAGTGTTTTTTCATAAGGTAATCTAAGTGCGTTACCGTATCTATAATTTAAGCCCTAGTTTAGTCAAAAGTGTTAAACTTAGCTGCAGGTACGTGAAATTTTTTTAATAATCTTGATATTTTACATTACTAAATTATATCATTTTATACATAGCAAACAGTCTCAAGCTTCCCTTTGAATTAAATTTTTTTTTTTTTTTATCTTTGCATGATAATTTTTATTTTGTGCCGAACAGCCTTAATTTCTTAAATTTGTAGCGATACATGAAAAATAGTTTTAAGTGTACCTTGAAAAGGCTACAGTTTTGCTTAAGTTCCTCTTGAGTTTTTAATTTGTTCTTTAATTCATTGCAATAATTGCTTTGTTATGTTGCGGTTAAATGAGAAAAATGTCGTGTCTCATGAAAGGGTTATCGTATAAAATAAAATATAAATATCATTTAAAATTTTGATATCACAAACTACATGAGTAAGCGCCCGGAAAGATGATTACTGCTACGCGGGGCTAGATAGAGCGGGAGCTTTGTTTAATCCTACTGTCTTGTGACCAGGATTGTTCCAGTAGTTTCCTTCCGATCACATTTAATCACGCGCTTATAAGTACGAGAGCTACCTCTTCGTCGATAGCAGACCTACTGCTTTAGTGTTTGCTGAGGTCCAGCATGTTGCTACGCAGTTGTTGTATCTATTAATATTATACTTTATGTCAGTACACGCTGCTAAGAAAGCTTTCCGAATGAGGCAGTATCACAGAAGATGTGGCGCTTCTACGCCTACGCCCAAATGGCGTCTTCCACATGTAAAAGTATATTTGTGTACATGAGTCACCTATGTGCACAATATGCATAGGCACAGTGCGGGAATCGTATACTCTTACACTTCAAAAGATTCTACGTCAAAATTAGTATTTAAAATATTTTCTTTCTTGACCTTAAGCGGTCAAATCAAGGACAAATCATGTTTAATTACCCACCTCTATATCTTGTCAGTGGCATCACCTATCAAAAAACAATCAATATAAAAGTTGTTAGATACAAAGAGAGATATCAGATGTCGACCATAAATTTTAACTTAACCGAATGCTTCTTATAAGCCATTAAATCATTATTGTTAGTCTGCTGATCATACTTCTATGATCCTAATAAACTCCAGAGCGCAGGCAATTTGTTTAGGACTAAACAAAATTAAAAAAATCATAGCATTTGATTAATATCATTTAATTTATGTAACAAGAATATATTCTATTTGTTTAATATTGTGACGTTTTATATACCGTTTCAACCCACATACTTCTATGATCTTGAAAAACTCCATAGCATAGGTAATTCGTCGAGGACTCCATAGAATTTAATAAATAAAATCATATAACTAATATCATTTAATTCATTTAACGAGAATTTATTATATTTGTTCAACATTGTGACATTTCGTATGCCAATTAAATCCGCCTAATTTTTTAAAACTAGATAAGACTATAGTAAAATTAAAAAGTAAAATAAAACAAAGATTAGAAGGAGGAGACAGAATAGATATAGCTGGCAATTTAGATGATAGAATAGAATAAGAGCAAACAGAAAAAGACACTAATGTTCATAGCCAATGAAAATCAGAGGATAAAGATCTAAAAAGTGAAGACGGAAAACTGTTGAAATAGTGCTAAACCATAGACTTGTAATGGAGAATGGGTATACAAAGGGATATTGCGAGAGGTAGATAACTTATGTAGGTGAAGAGGAGCGATCAGTGTTAATTTTATATTTGAGGTAAAGTCGAAGGGCTGTAGTGTTGTTGAAACTTGAACAGTTGTGTTTAGAATTGAGTCTGATCATCTACCGATGACCTTTCAAATCGCAGGTAATATTATACTAGCAAGGTAGGGAGGAATAGAAGCAGCAGATTATAAAAAAATAGTAATATGAAAAGAAAGTGAATAATATGAGTATTAAAAAAGAGTAGAAGAGATAGGAGAAAAATAATCGGATTGTAAGAAAATAGTGATACGAAAAGAAAGTGAATAATATGATTATTGAAAAAGAGTGGAAGAGATAGGAGAGAAATATTCGGATCAAATAGTTAACCCAGGTGGAATACATATTGTAGAATAATTAGACAGTTTACCTAATATACTTAGACAGGCAGCAGAGGAACTAAAACTGATAAGATCAAAGGAGAAAAATGATTGTAAGATTGATAAACAAGATTTTGAATGATTAAGCAGAAAAGAAAGATCACAGATAATCTCAATGAAGAGTTAAAATCTACAAAAGAGAGTACAAAAATTGAATTAAAGACGGTAAAAAAGTTTAAAAGAAATAAGAAATAAGATAATTTGAAAAACCAATCAATAATCAAGCAAAGTAGCGAAAAGCAATATTTCATTAGTATTGGAAATTGATTAGAAAATTAAATCGAAAAAATAAAGGATGAAAATAAGAAAAAAGGCATAAAAAATTTTTTTTTTAAATTTGTTTAGATACATTACAGTGACATCTTATACGGGGAAAAAAAAACAAAAAAGAGTATAAGAAGCAGCAGCAAAGTCTGAAAGTATTTTGACAAGGATATAATGATCATTAAAGTTAAAAAAGTCTTAGGGAACAGAAAAAAGGGAAAAGTCACAGGAGACGACGGAATTGTTGAGGAATGTTTTAAAAATCTGTCGATGGTTTAAATGATTGAATCACCAAACATACTAAATATATTATATACTGAAATACATATTTTCGAAGGGTAAAAAAGCAAGTATGTATCCAATTTACAAGGCAGGAAAAAAGTAGGAAGACGTTAAAACTACAAAGAAGTCGCGTTATTCCATATTTTATACAGAATATTAGCAATCATAATTGCTAAAAAAGTAAAAAAAATACTTAGAGGAGTGTAAAATATTAAAGGAGACTCAGGCTGGCTTTAGAGCAAAAAAAAGAGCAAGGAACCATATTTTTGTACTAAATAGTTCCTATAAAAATAAGCTAAAGGAAGAGGGCAATTAATTATATGCTGTGTTTGTAGACTTGAGAATAGCATTTGATATAATTAATAGGAAAATGTTCCAGGTATAGTTAGAGAGAATAGGGTTACGTATGAAAATGATGAAATGTTAAAAAATTCTATAAATGAACACAAATACAAGTAATTACTGGCCAGGGGCTGACACATTCGTTTTAAACAGTTAAAAAGGTAATAAAAAGGTAACAATGAAGCAAGGTACACTTAAGTTTATTTATAGAGCATATATACAATAAGTGGATTAAATATAATACAGTGGGTGTTACAATAGGCAAAGAAAAATCGACTGTCTTAAATTTGATGATGACGTTGTCTTAGGTGCATAGCATTCAAAAAACACAAAAGAAATGCTGAAAGACTTAGATAAATATGGTATGAAAAATTGACCAGAAGTAATCGTAAAAAAACGAAAATCTTAATTATCAGGAATTTAGAAGGAATAGAAACAGATCTGTTCGAATTTAAAGGGGAGATTTTGGGAGTTCTAAGCGAGTATAAAGACCAAGGAGTATGGTTTTTAACAAAAAATAGCTTCTCGTATCACGGAAAAAAACGACAGGTAGAATGCAAAGAGCGGTCAACGCAGATGCAGGCCTAAGCAAAAGAGCTAAAGTAAAGAATTTGAATCAAATATTTTTCTCATTGGTTACATGATAAAATTATATTGCATATACGGAGCAGAGACTTTTTTATGAAAAAGAAAAGAATAAGTAGGAAAAATAAAAGGCAGATTCACAAATATGATGTTGGGTTTAAGGACGATAAAGCGAATGGTACCGTATCAACTTGGGGGCAGACAGCTGCGAAACGCACTGTTGTGTTTAACTCGCTAGTACTCATATAATTGTTGACAAATCATCACAAAAAAATTATAAGTCATTCATGGAGTTGTGAGTTTTCTCTTAGTTTTTTTGTCAAAATTTGATAACTTTCTTCGTTGTTTCATGAAAATTATAACCTACACATGTACAGAGCACAATTACTTTAATCGACAAAATTCTGCTATCAATTTTGGAAATTAAATATATTTTTAGCCTAGTATTGTTCTATTGTCTCTTAAAAATATCCGCACAAAATTTGAAGTCAAAATATTGAGTATAACAAATTCTGGAATCAATTTAATAAAATTATTTCGTTCCGTCACTCGTCCCTTCGCTGTTATTTGTTTATATGTTCTCTCATAACTTTTGAAATCGTCTGGTCTTCAGGGGCCCTAAGATACTAATCTATTCAAGAGTTCACAAGCTTTCGTTTGGATACTCGTTTGTTAAAGTCTTATTTTCCATTGCGTAGCTATCTCAGAAAAATTTGAAAATTTACTGCAGATATCAGAATACATGGCAATTGACCTCAAACTTAAATATACTAACTGTATTTTTGAGGCAGCTGCAAAATAAAAAATAAAATCTTAACAAGTTAGTAACTGAATGAAAGCTTTTAAACTCTTGAATATATTAGTATCTTAGGACCCCTAAAATACCAGACGATGAAAAAAGTCATGAGAAAAAATGTAAACAAATAACAGCCAAGGGACGAGTGGTGGAACAGCAAAATTTCACTAAATTGATCCCAGAATTTTTTATACTCAATATATTGACTTAAAATTGTGTACGGATGTTTTTATGAGACAATAGAACAGTACTATGCTGAAAACATGTTTGATTTATAAAATTATTAGCAGAATTTTGTCGATTAAATCAATGGTGCTCTGTACATGTGTAGGTTATAATTTTCATGAAACAACGGAGAAAGTTATCAAATTTTGACAAAAACTTAGAGAAATTTTATAGCTCCATGAATGACTCACAATTTTTTTGTGACGATTTGTCAACAATCATGCGAGTACTAGCGAGTTGAACACAACAGTGCATTCCGCAGCTGTATGCCCTCAAGCTTATACGGTACTACTCGCTCTATCCTCCTTAAATGCACAGATACAAGTATATACATAAAAATGGGAGGTGGGTAGCGTAGATGTAGAAATAGAAATGAGGTAAAGTGCAAAAGATTTTTTTTCTCCACTTTAAAAATGGACAATACCAGGTCGCTGTACGTATGCTTAATGAAAAAATTAAGGGGCTCAAGCAATAAGAATCCTAATAAAATTCGGCTAATAAGTTAAAGTAGGATATAAAGAATTAGAGGATGGGGAAATAATAGATCTCGTAACGAGAGAAACCAAAAAAAATGAACTGAAGAAAACTGAAAAGAATTTTATAAGGAGAAGAAAAACGTTTATCAATTAGGAAATACAAAAAAACTAAATGGTAATTGACGACTCTAACAACTATGTATATTCTTAAAAATTAAAAGAAGAAATGGAGAGAGAAATATATTACGTAAAGGAAAACCTACAAGGAGATTTAAATGAGGAATCGTTCTATATATATACATATATATATATATATATGCATGTATTATGTATGTATACTACGTACATGTACACTATATTTTAAATACCTATGTCTAACACTTTAATTTTATGTCTTAATATCTAACACAATAATTTATTCTTTAATACATACACGCGTACACATGGAGGCAACAAAAATAAATACATAAAAATTCGCTTTGAATTCAAAAAAAAATTTTTGAAACATGGAATAAGTTCACAGATTTAGCAAATGATTATTACTAATTCAATACTAATTGATCACTCCAAGCGCTATTTATGCCTAAGATTCACACGATTGTATTTGTATGTAATATTTATATAATTAATAATAATGCTGAAACAATTGAGCGCTTTTTTAGTCATCGTTTAAAATTTTAAGATCAAATATTAATATGAGTTTATGAGACGATAACATTGAGAAATACCTACTTTTTATTGGCAAAGGGGAAACAAATATTTTTTTTTTCTTTTGCATATTTTTACATCCTTTTACATTCCCCTTTCTTCTGTCACAACTACTTATAATTAATTATACCTGAAATATATTGTTTTTGTATAATCAATAGATTATAATACGTAATTGTTTCAAAATAGTTTATTATTACTAACCTTTATTTAGTAACATAGGTACATGTTAGACTTTTTTTTTACATTGTCATGATATTTAAATTAAAACGCATAACATATAATTTAAATTTAAATCTTAGCTTTGCTGTTCCTTATTTACCTATCGTACCTTATATATTTAGATAAATCATCTCCCGGTTTCCTTGTAATATATTTATTTATCCCTCTTGCATATTTCTCCATTATATTTTAATCCTATTTTTCTGACTGATCTTATTATTTCATTTTCGATTTATTTTCCTGCCTCTCTACACAGCAATATGTGCGTTTTTTTTCATTTATTTGCATAGCCTACAGTCTATCACTTAAAACCCTATTTATTTCGTCCTTTCTACATTGTCATATCTCTGCCTAAACCATTATTCTTTCTTATTCTTCCAAATCCCCTGAAAAGTTATCTTTTTTGCAATATTTTTCTCTCTTCGTTTTTTTTTTTTTTTTTTTTTTTTTTTTTTTTTTTTTTTTTTTTTTTTTTTTTTTTTATATTTTTTTTTTTTTTTTTTTTTTTTTTTTGTTTTGTTTTTTTTCTAAAATTCTCTTTGACTTTCTCAATTTTATTTTTCACAAGTCCTATCGTTTCCCTACCCTCTTCTTTTTCATACCGTACTTTGACTTCTCAGCCCAATTTTGACGGATTTCTATAAATCATGCCCCTTAATTCTTCCATCAAGCATACGTGTGGCCACCTGCTTTTGTCTATTTTTGTAATGTGACTTTTCTTTCCTTTTTCTATGATTATTGTTATAAGAACTCTTTTCTTCTCCATTTTCCATGAATATTCTGGTGCTTTTGCATTTAAACCCAACATGATATTTGTAAATCTGCCTTCTATTTTTTTTACCTACTTTTTCATTTTTATACGCAAGTCTCTGCTTTTGTATGTGCAATTTAATTTTATGTTTGAATCCATGAGAAATAATCTTTGATTAAAACTGTCAACTCCTAGTTCAATTTGACTTTTTAATTTTCCTAGAATCCTATCTAATTTAAAAATCAGACGAGTTGAATCGGCATATTAAATGTCACAATGTTAAACAAATAGAACAAATTCTTGTTAAAGAAAGTTAATGATATTAGTATACATGATTCTATGTAATAAATTCTGGCAAGTCCTGGACGAATTACCTTTGCAGTTTCTCAAGATTATAGAAGTATAAACAACAGACTAACAATAATAATCTGTGACTATACTTAAAATATTTTAAGAAAGTAATGGTTTTGTAATATTAGAAATATATTTAATAGTTATTCACTCTTCTTTAATACTCATTTATAAAGAAGAGTGATAGATCTTCCAACTGTAATCTAAATAGAGCGTGTAATAATAACTTCCTCAATTAACTCAAGAGAAGGTCACCATGGACTTCAAAAGTTATATTTCATTGAAACAAGAGTTCATATTGCAATCAAAAAATATGTTTGCCAATAATATTGTATTGGCAATATAGTTTCTTTTAGAAATAAATTTAAAAATATTTTTTCATCAAAGATTAAAGACAAACAGGTAGAGTGAATGATAGAGTGTTTATAGGTTGTATTAAGGAAGGTATAGAATCTACAATTGTGTTAAGAGTATTGAATCTTTGGAAATGGTAGAGAAAGGACAAGGAGAGCTGACCCAAATATATTTGAGTTAAGAATCATGTAAAAGTAAACGTATAACTGCGCTATTTGAGTTAGATGTGAATTGGATGTTGGAGGGGGCTGTGACAACTAGGTGGTGGTGGAGCTGAGGGGAGAACGGAAGATCGTGGGAGGAGCTAACCCACATATATCGGGGTAAAAATCACGTAAAAATTAATGATTTAATACGTTATTTGATGAAAAGATGGATGGAGAGATAGAAAAGGAGGACTAGTGGGAGAAGGAGTAGGATCTGACGGGGAACGATGGGGAGCAGTGGGGAAGCAGAGAGGAGCTAACCTAAGAAAAAGTTTGTTTTAAAATCACGTAAAAATAAACGAATGACTACGTTATTTATGGGGTGCTGAGAGGGTGTTGCAGAGGAGCAAGGAGAAGCGGGAGGGGAATGAGTCTCGTTTTTTTTCATACAACTGTATAATATAGGAAGATATATACATCTTCCTATATTATATAGTGGTTTTGATGAGGGTTCCTACCCCAAATCTTCCTCCCCCCACAGCCCTATACAAAATAGGGGAAAAATCTTTTTTTTTCTCTGAGCCCCCTTTACATTAAATACGCCAACTCAAAGATTTCACCCTCCCCTCTTGCCGCGGCTCCTTCAAACTCGTTACTTGCCTCTCTAAAGCCCTATCTTAAAGCAAAGTGGAATAAGTTTGATTCCTCCGTGTTTTTATAATGGTTAAAATTTTGAATCCCTTTTGAGCCCCCATACGTATTTGAACTTTTCCGAAAACAGTCGCAGTCTTATGAAAGCAAGCTCGGCCCCCCCCACAGCCCATGATGTTTCCAAATTGTTTAATACAGCTTAAGGTATTCGTACTCCAAATTAAAATAATGATAAAATCATCATAGAACCCTGCACACAGCTAAAATAATATTTAATAAGTAGTCGGGTAAATTTTTGTGATGCTGGGGTTCATAGGAGGCAAAATATCAACGATTTTATTTTTGTATTTTTTAAAACTAACATTGATGCTTATGGAGAAATGCCTTTTTCTGTGCTTCAATGACATACATCATATCAAATAATCATGAACTTTTTACGATATTTCTATGTGCATGAAAAATATATCTAATGATCTTATTTAACTTTACAAAACAGCTCAAGGGTGCTTATAAGATAAGAAATAAGTAAATAACCGTCGTAAAAATTGTTGAAGGTTATGTTTTGACACGAGTGTGAGAAGGACAGGTGACATGCAAAGTTATAGACCCCGCTACATTGACTATATCGTGGGATACAACTACCTCAATTCTTCCGAAAGCAGGCTAAGCCTCTTTCCACATCCCTTATAACAAATTTAAACCTTTTTCAAGAATGGCCAAAATTTAACAGAAGTGGAACAAGCTCCTCCACCCTTTACATATTCGAATTTTTCTGAATACAGACGAGTTCTCTTCAAAGCAGACTTTCTGCTATTCGTCAGGCAGTCGAACCATTTTAAAAACAGCCAAAGTCTTGTGAAAACAGCTTAAGTTCCGCGTGCCAACCCACCACGCCCCGATAATGACTTTTAGTAAAGCAGTAGATTTTTGAGAAAAGTTTTCTCATAATTACATATGTTTTAATCTTAATCTATTATATCCAATAAATATAGCACTGTCATTCAAAAGTCTCAAAAGTTAGATACTTAAATAAAACATTAGACATTGAAAGATCTGCAATTGCTGAGCCCAAAAAAATTCTCCCACCCTGTACTATATTTTGAATATTTGTAGACATGCTAAGGTAATGAGATATTAAAGTACGACATAAGGGTACTTTTTAGAGTTAGAAAGAAGTATTTTATAAAATTTTGCAAAAGTACATATTCTTTATAAAAAAAAACTTTTTGTATATGGTTATCTGCTTGGCTTCACGTTCGATATAATTTTTTAATTTTTCAAAGCTTATCACATGCTGCGATAATGATTTTCAGTAAAGCACTAAATTTTTGAGATAACATTTCTAATAATTATACATGTTTTTATCTTAATCCATAAAGTTTTATTAAACCGAGCAATGTAATCTAAAAGCCGAATTTTGAGAGAGCTCTTCTCCACTGTAATAATTTTGTTTCATTTATAGTCTTACTACCTTAATATACCGTCAAAACTTTAAAATTATTTCACATTGAAAAAATATACTCATTGGAAGAAAAATAATCAAACATCATTTTTACTACATCAAGTTTCATTAAGTTTTATCAAAGGTTTTATCACATATTTATTCATTCAGTCAAAGAAATTTTTTCACTCACCGCCTCTCTTTTTTAATCATACATTTTTGCTTCCATCGCAAATCCTGGCCAAACTTATACTTCGGAATACAGTTAAAAATCATACTTTAAATTTTTACATTTAAATTCACTAAACAGTTAGCACTTGGCCTGGTGGACGATTTTAATGAGCATAATGTTGAATAGCAAATCTCTGCGATTCTATTTCACCTACAAGTACTCACTTAATAAGACTTTGAGCAAGGGGGCATTTAGAAAGGAGCTGCTAGTGATTTTAACCATCTAATGTCGCAATTAATAACGAGTCCTTCTATTGTCAGAGTATCAGATGGAATTTTTCATTCACAAAATCAATGTATCTACTTCCATAATTCCAGAGAGAAGCTTCAAATCGTTTTGAATGGGTATTGTCTGTCATATTACTTTTATTATTATATCTTTTATTTTGTATAAGAATGATTTAATCACAATTATAAAATTCGATAATATTTCTTATTACGATTGAAAATATTTAAAGGATTATTATTTATCACAGAGTCATGTATAACTAAATGTATACTACAAAAAGAAGTAGAATAATACATAGATCGTTTTGGCTTACCCATATGTGGCAATATGTATGCAATCTGAAACATTTTTTATCGTCTGGTTTCCTTATTTCTTGGCATCATTTTTTGGCACACATTTTCTTCATTTACATGTTTTTTATATTCTGATTAGTACGTCTATTGTAGTTATACTTGATGATTAATTTAGACTGGCATCTTTGTTATTCTATTTTAATAGAGAACGCTTAGATAGTTGTATCAATATTTAATTCTCTATCATATAATTATAATGATATATCTTTCTTTATCGTGGGAGCACAGGGGGCTCTTTTGTGACATGCTTTTTTGTTAAGGAGAAAATCGAGGTAAATATCCGGGACTTTAAGGTGATAAACAATAGGGTTTAAAGTTTAAGACTAGCATACAAATAGTTTAGCCATTCATTCATTAACCTGCACTTGCTGGCAGGGGATAACGACAATGACATTAAAGAAGACATGTTCGATGAATTGGAACGACTGAATGATAGCGGTGTTAGGATCATCAATTTTGCGGTATTAAAAAATCTTATAGTTGAAAGCCCATGTCTGAAGCATAAAGACATACATAAAACTACGTGGACGTCACCCGATAAAAAAACTAATAATCAAATTGACCATATCTTAATAGACAAAAAGCATCGCTTTAATATACTGGATGTTAGAAGCCTTGGAGGAGCTGACTATAACTCGGACCGCTTTTTAGTTCTAGAAAAGTTACGGACATGGTTAATAATATCCGGAAATACGAAATCGAATAGAACTGGAACAAATAAAAAATTGGAAATAACTAAACTAAGGGACTGAGCTAAATGCGTTGAATATCAACAAAAAATCGCGAACTGGCTCGATCGTCAAACAAACACTGAATCCGAATCAGAATAGATTATTAACGTAAATCAGAAATGGGAAAATATTAGGAACATAATTAGGGAAACAAAAAAAAATGTAATTGCGGATATGGTAGAGCGTGATGCTAATGCTTGTCGATAATGTAGAAATGGAATTTGATGTTAATGGGTATACAAGCAATTTAATATGATGTATTATCATACTAGTAGGCACATA
>JAPYYV010000822.1:0-27973 GCA_030522625.1 Copidosoma aretas
TGCTAAAAAATACTTCTGCAAGTAATCAATATGAAATATTCCCGAAGTTGAAAGGTCGTAAGATGGCTTTGAAAACGACTGCTGTCGATAAAAAGAAAAAAAAAATAAAGTAAATGTGCTGAAGTGTACATTAAAAATATCGTTGAATATTATTTTTCTTTGTGTAAAATAAATAACTCACAATGGATTTCTATATTTATAGTCTATCATTATTCATTGATTTTTATTAATAAAATTTTATGCTGTTACTAACATGTCTACTAATTATTAAATTTCCATCCACATTAAATAATTGCTATTTAGATGATCAAAAAATAAAAAAAATAAGAGTGTCTTGCGGTGTGTGGCGGCATTAGGAGCGGTGGCGGGCGCATAGAAGTCGCCCGTGCCGCGCGGTGACTCGCACCTATACATTCATCAGCCCAATACATAAAAGTATCAAAAAAACCCCTCTTTTCTTATAGACTACATTTTAGTTAAATTGTCTCATCTTTCGATCTAGACGGTCAAAAAAATTCTAAAAATTGTACATCATGAGATTTAACGTGTTTTTACCAACATTTGCCTTTTTAAACGTTATAAAGTGAAAATTAGTAAAAAATGATAGCACTATCAGAAAGCTAAGAAAAAAGTACATCGAAATTGATGCTTTTGTGATTTTTACAACAATTTTTTCAGGCCGAAACGACGAGATGAAAAAGTCGTCTTTTGCCCTCATGCGGCCTGTCTGTGGTGGCGTTGGGGCAGTTGAGAAAATTCTCCCCATATGTATAACTTTTGAAATTGTTCCTCTGTAAACCTATTACAAAATTCTATAGATTATCTTAAAAAAGGGCCTTCTTTGCAAGATATAAAATATCGAGATAATTTCCCTGAAAAACGTATTTTCTTCACTCATTACGTAGTCACTATTTTATTATTCTTGTTTTTTACAATCAATATAATTTAAGGGAATGAAAGAATCGTATACATAACATGTAACGTAAAAAATCTAATTGATTTATTTTTCATGATTTTTTTCAGCTGAAAAAATCCGAGTTGAATATTTCTCATGAAACATTAGTGGTGATTGAGAGAAATCCGAGGAAAACATTTTTTGGGAGAAAATTGAGAAAGGAATCTTGATTCATATTCCGACCTACTTTAAAAAGATTTTTAAGGCTCAAAACTTAAATCATCATTGCTGCTTAACCAATTTTAAAGATCAACACTTTGCAGAACTACAAATATTTATAAGGTCGGAAATCTACGCATCATTGATGCCCCTATGCCCCTATATATCCGAATGAGAAGGCAAAAAAAGATCTATACGGAGTCTACTATAAACATCCGCAAGAATACCAGTTTTAAATGGGGGACGTTCAATTAATGCTACTTATTAGGCAGTTTGTAAATTCCTAACCCCTTAAATTTTGGAAAAGTTCAACGTGCCAAACAAATAAAACTGTCAATATTTTCGATGCTAACGCAGAAAAAATTAGAATTTAGGGCCTTGTAACAAAGACGAAAAAAGAGATGGTAAATAAAAATGTATCTGATCGCTTGGATTCGGTGAGTCTTAAGATATTGAAAACTGTTAACCAAGTTATGTGTGAGGTTGTATGTCCTGTGAGTGATGTAAAAATAAAAATATTGATAAAAAAATCTTGGAACACACATAATTTTAGAAGACACATTGATAACCATGTTGATGGTGGTTCTAAGAGAAGAAAGATTGTATATTCTCGTAAGTCAGGTGAAACAAAAATAAATATAAAAAATCGTGAGCCAGCTCTCATGCCACCTTCTAATAATGCTATAGAAAACTCAAATCTATTGGAGCATGAGCCTTCCAAAGAAAAAAATTTTGTACACGATAAAGTACATCTTATGGGTGCAGGGAAAGAAGAAGAAGGAAACCGAGAAAGAAACGAAAGAAATAAACAAAAAAAGTTGAAGAAAATTTGAAAGGTAATGAAGAAGAAAAAACAGTAGAACGAATATTAAGCATGCAAGAATATTGAACTGGATTATTCAACTTTTTTTTGTTTATTTTTATTATTGATCTTCATTATAATGATCTTAAACTCATTAATTAATTAAAAATGTGTTAATGTGATATAACAAAGTTCTTTGCAAATAAAATCACAAAGCTAAGTCGAAATCTTAACGATTGTAAAATATTACCCTAAATATTATTCATTTATCACCCTATACATATGCAATACTTGAAAATTGTATCGTACAAAAATGTATTTATAAGTAATCGAAATTTTGCAGTAATCGAAAAACAACAAATAATAATCATGATTGGATTTTTCCTTAGAATCATCTTTAGTACCCCAAAAACAGTAGAAACGATGTAGAAGACACTTACTTTTTTGCCAGCTAAATAGTATAATTAAATGATTAAAATTTGATGAACAGGAAACAATCATTTTTATCGATTTTACTAAAAAATTGTTATACTCGCTCTAAAAAACTGAAAAAACGTCGCTTATACTTTTCCAAAAACATTTC
Organism: Copidosoma aretas; assembly: GCA_030522625.1. NCBI lineage: Eukaryota > Metazoa > Arthropoda > Insecta > Hymenoptera > Encyrtidae > Copidosoma > Copidosoma aretas. The sequence continues at coordinate 2,500 of JAPYYV010000822.1, forward strand.
TGTACGACTCATTCGTGCAAACTTTATTTTTCAAGTAATAGTGAACTTTTTATAATGTATCTTGTTTTTTTGTTTGTTTTTAATTTAAAAGTATTTAAATTATGACGAATGTATTTTTCCGGAGTTAATTAAATTGATAGTCGACAGATGTTCATGTTCATGTGTATGTATGTACATGCGTATATGTACACTTCATTTTACAGTATTTATTGTCTATAACTCAAAGCGCTTGAAGTATTTTTTGTATCCAAAATTGAAAAATCTAATCATAATGAATATAAAACAGTTCCATATAATATTGATTGATTATATGGTATTATTATTACGACCTTTCTACTTAAGCACGTAAAAGCGCATAGGAAAATTTCAGAGAACAAGAGAAAACACTTAAGATAACTAAAAAGAACTAAAGAGAATACGGGAGAATCTGGGAGCACAACGAGAGTAAAGCAAGAGCAAGCTATAGTTTCGGTTTATCCGCTCGAACCATTTACTCGATCCTCCCGCTTAACTCTCAGGTTCTCTCTAGTTCTCTTATGTTCTTCCAAGTACTTTTGCGCATTCTCTCTCGTTCTCAAGTTTTATTTGATGAACTCTCCTATTTTCAAGCATTCTCATTTGTACTCTCCGCCCTTCTCATAAGTTCTCTGAAACTCTCTCAAGTTCTTTTTTAGTTCTCCCGCTTGATCTTTTGTTATCTATGTTAAGAGAACTAAGTGGGCAGCCCCTCGATAGCACCTTACATAATTTTGGCTCCGTGTAGCTGCTGCTGCTAATGATGCTGCTAATGCTTGTAGTATTCGTACTAGTATCGGTGATGGTGTTGTTGCTTGGTGTGTATGTGATAAGATTGTTATCCACTGTATTTACTTCTAAAAAAATAAAGGCTTTGAGTTTTTTGGTTCAGGATATGTTCATAAGATGATTCGTGGATTCTAGAAAAAGGAGGAATAGTTTGAGCATACAACTTAATTGAGAAAGTTCTTAGCTGTTTGTGTTTTGGAAAATAAACAAATTACATTTCTCATCAAAATTTGGTGTAGTTGAGTTTTATCGTTTAAACTTATTCATTAAAAATGGGAGAGGCAGTTTTCCAGAGGAATCATTATTACTTTACTTTGATAGTTTTTGTAAATACAGTCAGCACTGTATTCTTTCTACATAGGATTAGTAATTTATGTAGGGAGTAATCTATAACCTTTTTTTTTAACTATGGAAGCTAGTGAGCGTAGTATGTTAGAGATCAATGTTAGGCATTCAATGCCGTAATGTATATAAAAAGTTATTTAAACCTAAAAAACCAAAATAAAATCAATTCTCCTCATCCTCTTGTGCAACAAAATTTAATTTTTAAATAAACTATCGTAAATTTTCCATGGTTTATATTACATATTTACGATTTCTAGTTAAAAAATATCTTCAGAAAAAATTATTGTATAGTTTGAGCATCCCCTTCAATTTTGCAAGTGCTTAAATTTTTCTACTTTTTAAAATAAAAAATTAAGGTTACTAAGTGTGCGGCTTAATTAAACTTCATTGCTGATTTGTTTTCTTTATCTGTTTAGCTGAAATTATTTCAACCTGTATGCTTTATTGATTATGTCTGGAATTATACTGTGATTATTTACTAATAATAAGTGTTATTTAGGGACGAATTGGGTAAAGCGTTCATTATGGCGTAAGGTATTTTCTACGGTAATGTATACTGTCTAAAAAGCTGCAGTTAGTTCTTTTACTTTACATACTCTACAGAAAAAAGGACAACTATCTATGAATATAATTATGAAGAATACATTTATGATTAATTGTGTATCTTAAAACTTTTTGTAAATTATTACAATGAACAAAAGGATTACTAAAGAAATGGCTACTAACGATTTGAAAAAGTAAAAAATAACACAGTTCATGAAATTCTTTTTATAGGTCTGTTATCAGTTACTTAGAAAAAATTATCGAAGAAAAATCTAAGGTAATATTTATACTAATTTTCAAGAGTATTATATTATAACATTATTTTTTAATAATATTATTAGAAGATTATTGTGGATCATTTAAATGTGAAGAAATCAAAGTTTTATGAAAAAAAATACCCTTCGAATTGGATCTGAATTATTATTCAGAAATAATGACATTTAGAAATTTCAATTTATTAAAACATGTTATATATAAAAAAAAAAAAAAAAACAATTTTACAGATATGGTAAATGATATTGGTTTTATAGGTAAGTAAATGATTTTACATTTATTAATGTTCCTTTTTAATTAAAGGTTTACAATTCATGACAAAAAAAACGTTCACAGAAATTGAAGGTCATTGAGAAATGCATTTATAAAAAAATAAAAAATAAAAAAAAGATGTGAAAATAAATATTTTGGAGTGGTAACAGATGGTATTTATAAATTGGACATGGCTTTGTTGAAAAATGATAGCAAAATAATGAACATGGAAAAAGGAGTAAAAATTTGAATCGTCGGAGATATAACAGAACAAGGTGAATGGTATAAAATTTCGAATAATTCGTATGACTATTGAGAATAGTATGTAATTTTTTTTAATCATAGATATTTAAATTGTACTTAACATTAAAATCATGGATTTATGAAAATTGTATCTAATGAGAAAATGGAATTAGAAGATTTGATAACGGCAACGGACATGTTATTAATCAAATAAAGTTTAAGTACTATCTATTAATACTAATACATACAAATTTCTTTGTACATGTACATATAAAACTATTTTTCTTATAAATAATTGAAATAATTACTAAATAATATAGCTATTTTAATATTGATCGGAGTAACTTGAATGATCTCTCAACTCAGCATTAAGGAATGTGCCCTGATTTCATCTTCCAGATCGAGAGATCCTATAATTTATAAGTAGAAAATGCTAATGGTTTCATTGGCACGATAAGCTGTGATAAAGGACTTAGGTATAACATTTAAGAGCTCTTTCGCTTTTGATGTACATATTGAAATTATTCTCTCTACGGATTATAAAGCTCTGGGTGTCCTGAGAAGGAATCGCAAGGACGTTACAAATATTAATACTTTAATCCACTTATATAACGCTCTTCTTTTTCCGATTCTTCTGTATGAGTCGCAGATATGGAGAACATACTCAAATTAATTTATTAACGACATTAAAAAGGTGCAGCACCAGTTCATGCGTTTCTTATCATACAGATTGAGCATGCCAATGTCACCTTTGGATCATGATTACTCTGCTCTACAAACTGAAACTTATTTATATGACACTGGCTCGCTGCACCTATATAATGACTACTGTCTTTTATATAGAGTCTTTTCTAGTCATGTTGATTGCGATACGGTAGTTGATCTGTTGCTTCCAAGCAGTGCAAATATTTGATAAGAAAGGAAAGACTCATTTTCGGAACGAATAGGCACCATAATAATGTCAATAATTCCGTCTTGCTTTGTCTAAGGAGATTGTGGAACTTACTTTTAAGTGATTTTTGTAATGCTTAGTCAATTTATAATTTTAAGAGGCAACTTAACGATTTTTTTTTTTCGGTTTTTTGTGCTTTGCTGACCGCCAACCGACTATACATTAGTTGTGAAATTACATTATCATTTAATAATTTTTTATTTCAGTATAAGGCTAATCCACCCGTTTATTTTTCTAAATAAATACATAGTAAATAAATATTCGTAAGCTAAAGATGTAGATCATTATTATATTTTTCTTAGATCAATAGATTGGAAGAGTTAAAAGAGTAGTAATGATACATGATCAATACTTTTAATGAGAACCGTAAACATATTAAGTTACTAATAATAAGTAACTGATATTTTACTAAATTTTAAGGATAATTGAGTCAAAAATTTGAGAAAACATTTTAGTACAAAATAGAGCATAATTTATGATTGATCGATTCAAAATAGCAGTAATACTAGCACAATAATCAAGAGTATGATAAACGTTAGAATGAATTCATATTATTTAGACCAAATCTTTTTATAGTCTGATAATGTAGATGCAGATGAAGCCAGGTCATATCGGCTGGCCATCAGCATACATTGATGATATACAGTGTTAACGCATTAAGACACACATTTTTCATAATAAGTATTTATTATTATAAATTATTATATCTATTGAAAGAAGTAAGGTTGTTAAAAGTTTGAACAAATTTTTTTCTCTCACATACATTTCTAGCTGGCGGCTATCAGGACGCATAAGAAACCTATGCTGGTAGAAAAGGTTTTATCATAACTGACATGAATGTGTCACTTTTCGTCATTTGTAATTAAGGCTACGGGAAGACTCGATAGCCGCAAACTATACTGGTATCTATGTATTTCACCAGCGTATATTAATTACTAAAATTCTTTTTGCTAACAGTTATACAAAATTGATTCAAACGGATGGATTAAAAATGAAAGTTAAAGGTGATGTGAACTGCTTATTTCGATGTTTTTCTGTCTTAAATTTATTTGATTCAAAAAAATATCATCTACATTTCAGAAATTTAATTGTAATTATTATAATAAAGCAATGAAATTAATACATGGAATAGATATTACTAATAATAGAAATAATAATAATAATAGAATAGTTATCACAAACACATTGAAAGTAAAAAGATTATTTTAATGAAATTTCTAAATTTTGTGTTTATGCTAGTGATGTCGAAATTATAATTTTTGTTAATATGTATAAAGTATATGCAAAAGTGATATTTAAAGAGTCTGATATACATTATAGTTTTAGCAATTCTTCCTTCGAATCCAAGTTGACATTGATTTTTAGTAGAAATAAAAGATTGTGGCCACTATAACATCATCAATCATACTAAAAACACACATATAAAGAAGAAAAATTCTTAAAAATAATTTCGAATTGAAATTGGAATTTCAATGTAAGCACAAAACTACTTCGAAACACAAGTATTTATTGAAAAAATTGAAAGTGAATGATAATGTTGCAGTTTTAAAAGATGGGAATGATTGAATTTGTTGGATATCTTTTTTTTTATACGTTTCTAAAAAATAACATCAAAAAGTGTGACAGTTGTTAATAATATAGTTAATGATTGGGAACACTTTGGAAATTTTATTGTACGTAATTCATATTTTAAATGCATTAAAAACAAAGAAAATTATAGAGAATACATAAGCAGCTTTGCTGTATATGGAAGTTAGATTAAAGTAAATAAATTTGTTTAAATCTATGACGTATGTACCAACATTTTATTTAAAAATTTTCTTTTTTCGTTTTTTTTATATAATACATCAAATGAACTAACTTTGACATTACTTTTAACGAGGGTGTTAAATGATGAAACATATATCTTTTATTTTTATAATAATGATGAAATAAATTAGTATTTGCACAAAATAAAAAAATTCAGAGATAGAAAAAGAAAAATTGATGGTAAGCATAAATATTAAATTTAATCTAAGAAATTGAAACTACAGCCTATTCATGACATCAGTAGAAATACAAATAGATTCACAGAATCAATTATTGATACATGTTTATTTTGTAGAGATGGCTTTCAAATGTTTCTAGTCTCAGCGTTGCTTTCGAAAGGAAAAAGTACAAAGTTAAATTGTTGTAAGAAGGGTAAGATAGTTACATCTTTATTAAGTTAATACAATGATCAAGTAAGAAATCCCTTACTAAACTAATATAGTTTGATCAATCTCATATGATATTACAAGAACATTCTTTCCTTTGCTATATCTATCGCAAATTTCATACATAAAGAAAAAAGCTATTTATAAATTACAAATTTAAAGTCAAGTTTGTCACATTACACCCAATACTTTATTTTCCGCTAATAACAAAGAACTGTCCTGCAATAAGTTATTCAGTTATGATGTTGTAATGACAATTGAGAAAAGATTAATGACAAATAAAAACTTAGCTTAAAAACATGTTCAAATTTTAACTAATATTTTGAACAAAAATCTTAGTGCCAAAAAATACAGACGTTCACACCAAATTGAAAATATTCATAATTCATCAATATATTAAATGTATTTTCTTCCATAAAGTAACTAACAAAATCATAGGTACAATAAATCATTAGTGCATGAGTGTGGTGCATTTATTGTTTCAAATTAAGAAGTAATGGGAAATTCTCATTTATGCGATTATGAAAAAGATTTACCAGACAATGTTCCATCGCATACATATTTGAATAAACTTTCTCATTTTGCAGATCCCATGGTATTTCCATTACTTTTTCCTTTGAGTGATTTAGGATGGAGTACAAATCATAAAAAAAGATTTATTTGTAAAACTCACTATTTTTTAATATTGACAAAAAATCGGCAGTCCTTTTATTTTACCATCTACTAATATAGGTGGGCCTAGATATATGCAAGAACATTATCAAGATGCCATAGCTATCATAAGAAAATTTGCAAAACCGGATTTATTCTTAACTGTAATATGCAATATGAAATGAAAAGAATTAAAACAAGTTTTGAAAAAATTCCTAAAAGATATAACATCTAATGATATACCAAATATAATAGTCAGGCTATTTCAAACAAAACTACAATCAATTTTAGATGATTTTGTAAAATAAAATATTTTTGGTGAAGTTGTTGAATTTGTCTATTGCATTTCAGAAAAGGGTATTACCTTAAGCACATATTTTTGTAACGTTAGAATCAAAATATAAGTTAATAATACCTAAACATGTAAATATATACATTTTTGCCGAAATATCAAATGATGTCGAAGAATTGCCGAAATCAGTTATGGAACACATGAACCTTATACCAGTAATAGTCAGTATTATGAATAAGGCAATGAAATTTGTAAAAAAAAATTTCCAAAATCGTTTGCCTCCAGAACTACATTTACAAAAAATGGATATCCAGAGTACATGACTTCGGATAATATAAATGACATTTATACACAGAGAATCATGAATAGTCACGTAAAAATTTCAGTAAATAAATCGATGGTAGTATTGCATAATAAATTTTTAATAATAAAGTACAATTGTCACATAAGTGTTAAATGTTGTGAGTCTATTCGAAGCATCTAATACATTTTTTATTACATGATTAAGGGAGGTAAAAGAACCTTTTATGAAATTCAAAAAGAAAATAAATCTGAAAATAAAGAAATATTAAATGAGTTATTACAATTCATTTATTGTAGATGTCTAAGTCCCATGGAGGCAGCTTAAGGGCTTAAAAAATTCCCTATTTTTGGCAGGAGACATTTAGTATTTTATTAACCAGTTCATATTAGGAATCAACAAAACATAATTTTTTAAGAATACAAAATAGAAGAACCGGTTGAAAATGGAAAACTCCTCTAACGGCGTGGATCGAATTAAACGAAATTGATCGTTTTCCCAAGTCTATGAAATATGTCAATATTCCTGAATATTATACATTTAGTGGTCAAAAGAAGCAATGTATTAGACATAAACGTTTGAAAAAAATGTTGTTATCGGTACATTAAACGTTGTTTTTCACAAAGATCATCAAAGATTTTTCTCAAATTAATATCGAATAAAGTGAAAGGAAAAAATCTTTTACAGATATAAAAACTTTTAATAATGTCACCTACAGTACATTCAAAGTAACAGCTATTAGTATGGGGTTAGTTAAGCACGACTCACAAATTGACATTATTTTCGTAGAAGCATGTAACGTGATGCTACCCAAACAACGTCAAATTTTTTGGAGTGGTTCATCATGTCCAAAACCTTCAAGGCAAAGTAATTTGGAACAAATATAAAACATTTCTGGTTGAAAACTGTAGAGATGATAATGAAAATAAAGTACTTTTATATTTGGATCTAATTTTGAAATCTGAAGATATGTCTTGTAAAGATTTTGATTAACCGGAACTAGTGGAATCTATAAAAAAAAAATTTTATCGACGACATCAATTAAAATATATTCTGTAAAGTAAAATTTAATGAAATGCTTTTACAGTTAGATAAAGTTCAAAAATTAATTTTTTAAGAAGTTCTCAAATTTGCGAATAAAATTATTTTGTGTATGGTCCTGGTGGATCCAGAAAGACTTTCTCATATAAAATACTGATTGACTATTTTATTTCAATATATAAAAAATAATATCAATAGCTTGGACAGGGATTGCTTCAATTTTTCTTCAAAATGGAATGACCGACCACAGAATTATTAAACTGCCTTTTACTGTAGGTACTATAGAAAATGCATCGGTAGGATTCTAATTGATAAAATAAAATTACGAGAAGTAAATGTCATTATTCAGGAAGAAGCCTCCATAATATCCAAAAAAGCATTAGAAATTGTTGACAGAATTTTAAGAGACTTGTGCAATTCTAAAGATGTTTTTGGTAACAAATTAATCATTTTAGGAGGAGACTTTCCTCAAATTGTTAATGTAGTCAAAAAAGCGTATAAAATTGCTATAATACAAGACTCTATTAAGTATTGAAACCTTTGGTCATCGTTTTACATATTCCGACTAAACAAAACATACATTTAATTAAATAGCGATATAGTAACATCCCACAATTGTTTCAAAAAAAGAAAATTGTTTATTTTTTTTGAGTTTATTAGGTAGAATATCTAAAAATATTAAACATGCATCTTTTCTTTTTGCATACAAACAAGAATCGATAAAAATACAAGCATATTGAAGTTTCGCGTGTTGTCATAAAGGTAGTAAAATTCATAACTTTCGTGACGTCATTTGACACCCTCACCTAATTTTTTACTCGCTCTATCTTGGTCAGTTTTTGTTCATATAAAGAAAGAAAAAACACGCATCTAATATTTTTTGATAATCTACTTGACAGACCACATTGAATTTTTGGATGAAAAGACCCAATTTACACAGAAACTTTTAAACAACAAAACTTTCAGTTTTATGTCAGGAGAAATTAGAATTTATTACAGCATCAATTATGCAACTCATAAAGGAGTTTCTAAAACAGATAATAATAATTACAATAATTTTCCTACATAATTCTTACATAATATCAGAGACGGTCTTCCACCACATAAATTAGACTTTAAAATAAATGTGAAGGTTATGTTAATAAAAAACTTAAGTATATTATACGGTCATGGTAATTTGACAAGATTAAGAATAAAACTATTTAAGTATAATATAGAAGCAGAAATAATTACAGGAGAAAAAAAGGAAGCAAATTTTAAATTCCAATAATAACTTCTATACGGGGACATCATCGTTATTACCTTTTGTTTTATATAGAAAACGGTTTTCCTCTATATTAGCATCTTCTATGACTATTAACAAATCACAGGGACATAGTTTTGATTCTTTGGGATTATATATTGAAAAACCTTTATTTTCTTATGGACAATTATACGTTGCACTATCGAGATGTCAAAATCCAAAAAGAATTTTTATTTGAACTGAATCTAAGAATAAGTCGGAAATTGGGAATATTGTGTGAAAAGAAATTTTTCAGCAATCAAAAACTTTTAAATTATATCTCTTTTACATAAAAGCTTCAAAAATATTAAAAATAAATTTAGGCACCAATATATGTTATTTCAAGTTAAATATGTACACAAAATTGCATTTGTTTTAGATAACTTGACGTTGACACACAGAGCCACTGTATCTTGGTACAAATTTATTGCCGTAATCATTCACTGGATTACTTAAATAAAATAGATGAAAGCACATACATCTAAATTAAACATGGAATCAAGGTTAGAAAAATAAATCCAATCGCACAATTTTTTGTATATATTAACGCAGCATACATTTTTTAGCAATAAGGATTTACACGCTTGAAATACCTGCAGTTTAAATTTTTAGCACTCGAAAGGATAAAGATACAAAAATTAAAAGAGAAAATTAAAGTATTTTTGTGAATATTGTGGAATTGTTTTTAACAAAAATAAAATAAAACAAGACATTAATACGAACATATTCACGAAAAATCATTTAAATGTGCTGAATTTGAAAAAAATTTATAAATATCATTACGTTTTAACGGACTTCTGAACTTTAGACATTTGAACTTATAGAAAAGAAATTAAAAATTTGCGACAAATGTTGTAAAGGTTTTAAAAGATTAGACGGGTCAAAACGTCGCATAAAGTGTCACACTGCAAAAGAAATACAAAAATTTTTGTTCAATAAAATATATGATAACTATTAACTATTTTCAGTATATTTTATAACTTTTTTGGTATTAAATTTTACAATCAAATTATAGTTTATTTTGGATATGAACAAAGAAAAATAGGTGTATTAGGTCTAAAGAGGATCAAAGGAGGTTAAGAAAGTGTAAGTGATTACATACAATCCACAATAAATATTAGAGACGATTTCTACACAAAATTTTTTGTCAAATAATGTACGACATTTTGCGTTTGCAAATTTTAATGTATTTTCGAAAAAAGTTCGTCTATCTCTCCTACGTATGTGCAAGTTGCTTGTTAAGTTAAGGTATTTTATTTTAGCTCTAATGAACGCTGAAATCAAGCCTTGTCGATTAAAAAAAATATGTTCGATATACTGGCACTATTCAAAAGTTATATCAGTTCATAGAGGTGCAACAAAGATCGCTAAAAATTAGATGTTGATTGTTGCCGCAGATTCGATATTTCGTTAAATTACTACATCTTTTAATTGGTGGCACAGAATTCAACAAACTTTTCTCTAATCGATAGAGGTTTGTTTTAACTATCAATAAAGATTAGTAAGAACTATCTGAAATCAGTGTATTACTTTGCCACTAGCATTGGAAGTAGAATCCATATTGGTCGATATCTGACGAAAAAAGGTAATTTGGTCCAAACGCCAAGACACATGTCGGGGACACTTCGGGAAAAAAATGTATGCAGACTTATCGGACTGTTAATGATAGAATTCGGTCCGGATAAAGGTATCGATAGGTATGTATTACCCTACTGTTTTTAGCGTGAAGCTGTGGTCTGGATATTGAAGCTACATGTTCGCACAGCGAGTATCAAAAGGTGGAAGAACTGAAAAGAAACAGTGACGAAATAGTATATTCTCATCTATGGAGGAAAAGTAAAGGATGTCTCAGAACGCAGGTATTTGATAAGCATGTGTTCTGAGGCTTTCTTTATTTCCTCCCGTGGGTTGCATACGATTTTTCACCAATCCTGCGCCGAGAGGAGAAATTTTCGTTTTGCGAAGTGGGCAATAAATCTATTGAGGAATTTTTCCATATAGGCCCAGCACAAGCTATTTTATTGGTGTTTATTTAAAAATTGATTGTCCGAATTTTTTTTTCAACGAGTATAGATTTAGCAGTTATTGCTGTAAACGCCGCACAGTGGTCCGAAATGAAAAAAAAAGGTAAAACTTTTACCTGGTTTTTAAGGGAATCAACTTTCATTTTTTTAAGTTATACTTCTATAGGTGCATTATGCAGGGGATGAATCAATAATTTCAACATTCTGTCTCTCTCTTAAATGTGTATCGGAAGTAATATAGTCTCAATATGGTAAATCACAGCCGCACAATGTGACGCGATGACATCATAAGCCATACAGAATAGTAACGAAAGTAAACTCTAAATTCTTAAAAAAAACCTATTTTTCACGGGTCTTGAACTCGCGACCTCCTGCATACGAGCCGATCACCGTAACCACTTAGCCGAGAACTATCGTTTCGATGCAGTTGCTGTCAGTGCTCCTTATATTGTGGTTCACAACTAATTTATAATCAAGATTTTGTTCACTGTTAATAAATTTATTTGTTTTTAAGTATTTTAATTTATTATATACATTAATAATAAAATTTAACATTTAATTAAATTATTTTTTTCAAAACTTTCAAAGGAAAGTCTAACATTATTTTACCGTACGTATAGGCATGGCAAAAAAGAAAAAAAGGGAAAGCCACACCCTTTTTCTTATTATTAGTTTATTAATTGAAGGTTCTATGGATGAATTATTTGATTTTTATCGCGTCGTATTCATTTAAAAATTTTGTAGTTAAGCAACATAAGTGGATCGGTGACCGCTCAAGTCTTAACGTTCGTATTGAGATTCCACCACATGTATACTAATATTGCCAATGCATAGTGTATTATGTATACCATGTGTTTAGTGTATTTCTGAGTACGTATATATACATGTATAGACGTGTAGATGCTGCGTAAATATGTGTTAGTGTGCGTGCATGTGTGTTTAATACACACATGAAAATACTTGTTACGATTTTTATTCGAATACCGTAAACAATTACCAAAAAATTTTTGCATGCTTGGCAGATCAATACAGATGCCTAATATTTATTTAACGGGTTGTTAGTATAACTTAACCTCAAACTATTTGAAAATATGCGATATCTTGAAAAGGAAGAAATTTAGACCAAAAATAACAACTCTTATGAGTTTTCTAAGGGGAAAAAAGTCATTACCGTCCACAAATAGAGAAGTGTTGGTTAATGTAAGAACATAACCTTAATTTTCAGTGTTTTGGATGTACCTATATAGAATGGATGTGAAAAAATTTGGGAAAAAATTATAGCACATTTAGGAAATCATGCCATTTACGCACATGACTTCCATCACCTATCTATAACTCACTTGCTTTTGCTGTGACATTCAATACATATGTACACATTTAATGACCCTCAGAGTTCTCACTTCTGTGGTGTGTCACACGCGACCCATCCTTTTTTTTATTTGTAAATAAGGTAATTTATTGAGTTAAGCTACATTCACTGGAGCAAGGGTCCAGTCATTCACCTCACAACTCTGCACTAGAACTCTACACTATGTGTAGCCACTATATATTATTATTGTAATATAAGGTACATAGGGCTTATAAAGTATAGACTGCTACTATGCCCATGTAAGATTTTATATACATTTTAGAAACCATCTGAAAGCAATGTTATACCTTTTTAAATTCTGATGTCATATGTGTACTGAAAATTGTTTAGTATGCTCGTTTGGAAGTTTTATCAACAACTTGATTTCTATGATATCCTTGTCAGCCTTATTGGACAAGCTTTTATAGATTTTCGCAATCCTAAAATAAATTTACAATAAGCAACTTTTGACACCTGTAAGTATTAGGTATTCTTGATTATCTAGTTAATTCTAAATTTCTTTATCTGTTCAAGCAGACTAATTGTTAGCGACCCAGTATCAATTTTTTTCCGACTATCTCTCTTTTTCTAACTTAAGAACTTCTAAAAATAATTTTTTTTTTTTTATAATATGTTCTCGAACTTGCATCCGCTGTATTGGATTCGCCATTTCAAATTTATTTACTTTGCTAGCAAATTCGTAATCAGCAGCTGTAAAAACCTCCAAATAAAAATAATAAAAAAAAAATTTTTTTCTTAAATTTTGTCCGTCATTTTAAATCCGCTTTTTTGAATTTCTCAATTCTGATAGCAGATTTGTAATCTGCGACCTTATAGAACTCTAAATGTAGATAATTTTTTAAACAATGAATTTTTTTGAACTTTTATTTGCCATTTTCATGTGTAAAAATGTGCGTATTAATGTTTGTAAGTATGTATGTACGTAAGTAAAAAGGTACGTATCAATAATTAAATGTATGCATGTATGTATGTTTACATATCTATTTATTCATTTTATTTATAGATGTATACACGTATTTTTGTATGTTTTCCTGTGAAAGTGTATGTATGCCTGTATGTATGAATGTATGTATGAATGTATGAAAATATAAACGTATGCATGTATACTTAGTACGTTCTTCGTCAAACGGAACAAAGATCAGCCCAAATTTCTATAAGTCGTGAAAAAGCTTTTATGGGCGCAAACTGGAGGTTATTAAGTAGGCTTTTTTGTCATCTGGCTTTTTTTTTTAATTCAAAATGGCAGACCAATATGGCAGCTGAAAATAGACAAAATCACTCCAAGACAGCTGTTTTACTTGTTTTAAAATAATTTTGGACAGCTGAAAATTTAAATTAAAACTTAGTTATATGTCGTTTTTATTGTTTATTACGAATCCATACTTACTCTTGATCAAGCACATCACTAATCCTTCCTAACTTTAATATACTTTGAAATAAAGCCGTTTTGCGTAGTTTTTGATCGTTTAACAAGTCAAAAAATTCTTTAAAAAAACATAATGTGTATTTTTCATACCAAGACATGAATCTACACTTACTTTTATTCCACATATCACTTAACCTTGCGAATCTCAAAAAACTTCGAAATAAAGCAGTTTTGCGTAGTTTTTGATCGTTTCAAAAGTAGAAAGATTTAAAAAAAATAAGTATCACGTGTATTTTTTGTTTTGAAATACAAATCCACACTTTTTTTAGTCCATCACATCGCTGAATCTTCCTAACGTCAAGATACTTTATTAAAGCAGTTTTTTGTAGTTTTTGATCGTTTTATACGTCAAAAAATTCGTTAAAAAATTAAGTATTATGAACTTTTCATGGAATAATAAGAAATATTTCATATTTTTTATCTCGCTGATCACTGGTTTTCCTGACCTCAAAAAACTTAGTAATTATTCTTAATTTTTCGAGACAAACCGCAAAGTTTTTCATTTTTAATTGGCAGCAGTTCTTGTTTTTCATAGGAATATTCAGTTGTTGATAGTACTTAGGTTGCACTGAGGTACCTAAATGCAGTCAGGGTCATTTTGGATGAGACCTTGAAAGCATGAGCTTTGGAAATTCGTGGTCGCGCGGGTGCTGAAACAATCCTTTTTGCCAGTATTCTCAATGTTCTTTCGTAGTCTTGTTTAGTGTAGTAAAAAAATGTGATGTTGGGAAACTTCTTCTTGGCCCAGTGAAAAAAGTCAATTTAGAATAGCTTCATTTCCTTTATCTTTTAAGCTAGCACGTGTTGCCTGTCTCTTTAATGTTTCCCCTACTCCCTCACAAGCTCCCTTGCCGTGCGTCGTAGCATTAAAATGCCATTCTGCCTTAAAAAAAAATCTTCCTGATGATGTACTCAGATTATTATTTGATACCTGTTTTGAAAATGCTGTACTTCTCCATCCGACACATAAATAATTCTCAGTATATTTCGGCATTTTCTTCAGATAGCTGGAACCAAATACGATTGCGCTAAATACATAGCTGTTGTATCATAAGTTGTGCCGAGAGATATACAAAAGAGTGAGCAATACAAAACTGTAGTGTTTCAACTCTTGGGCTGCCGTGTAATAGAGGACAGCAACATATATACTATACTGGTCATTGTTGTAGTAAAACAGTTGAGCAGCGTTCTGCGTCATGTATGAATAATTTTCCGAATAATCTATCTTCAAGAGATCCTCACTTAGTTTTAAGTATTTTTAAGGTTTTTTATGAATTGTGATTGATTCTCAGAAAGAAAATAGTGCGGTATCAAATTTTTGAAGCTCCGAGATAGTTCCAGCACAAAATCATATACATTTAGGCACTCCTTTTTTAATGTGCACTTATCAGTTTACTGCCAAACGCTGTAAATAATATTTTTAACATCATTATGAAGTAGCACAGATGTTGTGAACTCCTAGAAATCTGAGAGACTTGGGAATTTTTGGCTTACCCCTAAGTAACAATCTAGCTTGGGATTTTTGCAAAGAAAAAACTTAATGCAATCAGCATAATTTTGCCGCGGTTAGTGCGAATCTTTTGTTAGTTCAATTAATTTGGACGCATCAAACTTAGCGTTACGATTCTGGTGTACTATACACATGCACACATTGTGTGCACCTTTTGCTCCAGCTAAAACACACTATTGAGGCCTTAACTCTGCAAACTTACTGAAACTGATTGATAATTGGGGATGTTCTACACTTCACATCTTGTTCTTCCTACATAAAATCTTCACATCTAATAAAAGCAATCTTTTTAGCATATATTTTATCGAATCACCTTATTTGATTTTCACGGCATCCTTTTCATTTGGCATAACGTGATTGTTACTATCAGTATCATAGTATTCTACAACTTTGTCAACATGACTGTCTAGTAATGTTTTACCCTTTTCTTGACTATGAGCTGCTTCAATGCCATCTTTATGTTCTAAATCTCGTGCCCACTTAGAAATTCTCATAAAAACATTAAACTCCCACATGATATCTCGTAATGTCCAACAGTCAGGTGAAATTGTCAGAATGGGGACTGTTAACGGGTCATTCTCTGACAGAGAGACACATTTTTTTTATTCCATCAATCAATTACTCCAAGTTATCTTCTCATAATAAACAAATTCTTTTAGCTGACTAAGCTCCTTCATTATCTGGTGGTCCAGAGATTCCTTCATCCATCGAGACATTTGATAAATTTACAGTATTTATATGACTCTCTTTTCTACATCTTGAACAAATAAGAGATTTCTTAGAAATATTAGGATGCTTGCATACAAATAAATTAAAAACTTATCGCAGCTCTTTTCCCTGATGCCTTTCCTTACTGAAAGGATTACAATATCTGTCTTGATGAACTACCTGATAAGACTGTGACATGGCTGGCAAATGAATATTTATCACGCAATGTTCGTTTTATGTCGCGTAACATATGATTACTACTTTAACGAATAAAACATAAGGTTCTAAAAAGATTAGAAGCACGTCGTAGCACTCACTTGCGTTACAAGCAAATGCTGATTTTGGGATTCGGCATTTAATAAGATTCTGCTAGCGTGGTAGAAGTTTTGGTACATGGTTGTTAGTAAGAACAAATTTTTTTTATAGATTCTATTTATGCATATTGGTGTTCCCTGATATATGTGCATAGGAAATTAATGTAGCAACAATTTATAAGACTTTATTAATGGGCGTGTAACAAATTAATAGAAAAAAACTTTTTTTTACCTACAACCATGGACCTAAACTACCACCACGCTAGTAGGATCTTATTAAAGTAGTTGCAAGACAAAAAGACTTATCTTACAATTTTCTTCAACTCCTTTGTAAAGCTATAGATTAATACTATTCATCATGAGACAACATTTAAAAAGGCCTAGCAGTACAGTTTTCAAAATATTGAAGTTTTGATATTGAACTATCAACACAGGAGAGATAGGAAAATGTCTGATTCGGAGTGCACTTATGAACAAAATTGTTAATAATTTTAAACGCTTATAGTAATTTTTCTATAAAAACAGTATGTTGCAATTAATGTCATAAGTAAACTGGGCACCAAATCTCGAAAATCCTAGTGGTACTGGAGTTCGAAACTTTCGTAGAGCTGCGTGAGAACGAAATGGACAGTTGTATAGTGTAGACCGCATAACCATTAACTTCGGTAAGCTAATACTCAAAAACTGTACGGTTAGGCGTTTAAAAAATTTGTATACAGTTTACTTATAATATCAATTGCTACATGCTATTTTTATAGAAAAATTACTAGAAGCGTATGAAAGTTATTAGCGATTTTGTTCATAAGTGCACTCCGAATCAGACGTTTTCCTATCTCTCCTGTGTCAAAAGTTCAATCTTAAAACTTCAATATCTCCAAAACTGTACAGCTGGGCCTCTTGAAATTTTGTCTAATAATGATTAATATTAATCTGTAGCCGTACTAAGAAGTTGAAGAAAATTGCAAGAAAACTCTCTTTGCTTTGCAACTACCTTAAATGCTAAATTTTAAAATAGCATATGGATATCTTATTTATACAGCAAAGTAACAAAGACCTAATTTAAGAGAAACAAAAGAGTGCTGTTACTAATTTTATACCTAATAAAAAGCGACATCTTTGAAAGGAAACGTACAAATGAAAAAATTTAGAATTAGTTACGCAGAAAATTTTTTACTTATTGAAATGCGTTTTTTGGATTATTCTCTATACGTTTCGGATAATAGATCGTTCGAAAGTGATTTGAGACCAAGTAAAATGTTTTTATTAAAAAGTGTTGAAGGGTTTATTATAAACAGCAATATTACCTATAAAAATTACGTATCTGTTATAATTCAGTAATAAAAATGTAAAACTTTGTAGTTTGTCCTAAAAGGTTTTGCAGTAAGAACGATAAAAAATCAAGCATAATTGATTTATTTTAAAGTTATATCTACTTCAGGAAGAACCAGTGATCAGCGTGATAAAAAAAAAGAAATCATTCCTATCATTTTATGAAAAATCCATGATCGTAAATTTTTTAACGAATTTTTGACTCGTGAAACGATCAAAAACTACCAAACACTGCTTTATATAAATTTTTTTTTAGGTTAGAGAAAGTAAGCAATGTGTTGGACTAAAAAAGTGAGGATTTATGTTTTAAAATAAAAAATACACATAATACTTATTTTTTAAGAATTTTTTGACTAGCAAAACGATCAAAAACTACGTAAAACTGCTTTATTTCCAAGGTTTTTGGATGTTAGTTTTAGGAAGGATTAGTGATGTGCCTGTACAGAAATAAGTATGGATTCGTAAGCAGCAGTTAAAAATATACATGATCAAGCTTTAATTTAAATTTTCTGATGTCCAAAATTATTTTAAATCAAGTAAAACAGCTGCCATAGAGTAATTTTGTACATTTTCAGCTGCCATATTGGTCCACCATTTTGTATTTTGGAAAAAAGCCAGATGGCAAAAGAACGCCTACTAACGAAGCTTTAGTTTGCGCTCATAAAACCTTTTTTATGACTTACAAAATTTGGGCAGATCTTTTTTCCGTTTTACAAAGAACGTCCCATGCATGTATTTGGGTATATAAGTACGTACAGATGTAAATATTTGGTACTCGCAGAACCTCGTCTTTTGTAGACAGAGATTAATACATCAGTATTTATACCGATATGATTTTTTTTGTAATTATCTGAGTAAAACTTGAAGCTGTAGTAGGTGAAATGACATGTAGTGGTTAAAGCTCGAAGCATATACTGCTACCTTGAAGGTTTGAATATTTAAGACATCCATAAGAAATTTAATGCTCGGAGCACGTCTCATAAACGGTCTTAACTTGATATTATCAGTCTATGACTGCAAGTTTTTGGTGGGATTTTGTCCATCGATTTCATGTATTTATCATGTGTATAAGAATACGCTCTCGCTCGCAACTGACACGGGCGTTCACACAATTATATATATCCTAGATTCTTCTCTATCAAAAAGTACTTTTACATGATTATTGCAATGTGTAGTGGAAAAATCGTGTAATATATTTTACCTGCGAATAAAGAGAACATAAAAAATTTGTATTGCAAAGTTTTGAAAAGTTATTATAATAGAGATAAGTGACATAAATAGACTTAAACAGTGAAGAAACGAAAGACATGAGATCGATTATATGATACTGGTATGAAATTTAAATTAATAATAATGAAAAAAATATATTATAATAATAAGCATAGAACGTAATTGTGATTTGATTTTGTTACAAAGTACAATAAAAACATTACTTATTTTAAAAAACTTTATAATAAAATCACAAAGATGAGAAAATTATATTTTCTATAAATTATAAGTTGAAACAAATTATTACAATAAATTTAAGTAAATCATAAGGCAATGTGTGAATAAAGCTCATAGTTACCTTATAAATTGCGAAAGAAATAATAGTAGTTATGTGCGAATATGTAAACATTTAGGAAAGTATACGATTAATGTAAAGGAGTTGCTGTGTGTTAGCTGCTTTTAAATTTTTATTTATTAGCTCTAATGTTTATGATAAAAAATCAATTATTATTAGATTGTCTAAAATTGTTACGCGCTATTTTTTAAACATCTAGATAGTCTTGGAATCGAACTTTTCGTTTGAAAGTGACTATTTTTTAACTTGTTTTAATCTGGTTTTGATTATAGTGGGGTATGTTTATTTTCCAAAGCTATGTTCAGGATTTTGAATTGTAAAGATGTACGTAGACTGAAAACCAGCAAAGTTTTTACCCATACAACTGTGTATGTGTACAAACGAAGATATACATATATATATATATATATATATGTATATATATATATATACTGGTAACTCCCGCCCTGCTTGCTCTGCGTGCCCCTTCCAACGGGATGCCTTAATTATCCTTAATATTCATTGTGTCTTAGGGTTTAAACTTTCTCGATACTACATCTGATTCTTATACTGCAGGAAAATACCTTCTTAAAAATTCATGTTTGATACCTTACCGACAATTTAATTTTATAATCGAATAAAAAAATATGAAATGAAATATTTCGAATTATTTTTTACTTTCGACTCTAAAATTCTATATTTAAAAATTTTTTACTTTGATTTCAAGCAAACGAGTAAAATGAAAAAAATAAATAAATTTGTTGTTCTATAAATATAAATACTATTAGGTTATTTTAAAAAATTTTTAAATATATTTTAACTCCCAAAAATATTTTACTTTTTATTCTGTGTTTTTTAATTCTATTTTTACTCCAGTATCTTAGAATTTATGTAAAATTAAATTTTTAACTAAACTTACAACTGCATTCTGAAACAAAAAAAAAGTTTTCAATGATACCATTTTGAAAGATAGTATTAAGGATTATGTTATTAATTTTTTAGCTTACTTTCTTATAAAATCTGTTAAAGTGTCATCTTAATCGACGTTTCCTTCAAAAAATTTTCCACAATCATGGCGAATCTTGCCAGTTTCTGACTTATGTCTATTTATGTGGCAACGTTAATGATTTTTTTTTTAGAATAGTTGATACAACTTATAATATTACCGTTGTATGTTCTTTTCTGTGATATAAATAGTGTTTCATTGATTTTATACTGTTTTGACGTATGCAACATCAAATGAATTAGACGATTGTTTTTTTTTATTATTTTACCGTTTTTGAGTACCGACAGCGTACGAAAAATATTAGGGATTTTTGGATTTATAGTTTTTATAGATAAATCAATAAAATATAAAACGACAAAAGATAGTGTATTTGCTAATAATATTAACGCAGGATTTTAAAGATGGCTGTTCCCACTTTACTACATTTATTGAATTAGTAGGATCCTATCTTGTTATGCTGAAGTAGTAATCTATTGACGAACAAAATAAGGTAACTAATTTAAATTTAAAATAAATTGTTTGATAAACTTTTTACATACATTTTTACTACTAAAATATTTCTTGATAGAGTATCAACAAAAATTTTTAAAAATTCTATCGTTTTATGAGTTAGGTACAATAATTATTATTATTTAAGCGAAAATAAGTTTTTTAAGTAAACATTTGCAAATAACTCGTTTTCGGTGATAAAATCAGAGATTCTTATTGATGAATTACAAAATTTGCTGATTATACAAATTAAAAAATTATAATTATTATATGATGCCGTATATCCATTTTTTTTGTCTTCTAAATAAAGATAGTTATCTTCATATACTTGTATGCAATAGACAACAGCACAATAATGTATGATTATTAGGATTTATTTTACTAAACTTTTAGGTTTACTGTCATTGTTACAAGTTGACTTGAAAAATCATTTTCGATGTATATTTTTAAATAATTCAGTATTTTTATATAATTCAATCATTTAAATTATTTATTGCATGGTTTATTGTTTAGAAAAATAAATATTGGACATTTTTGATCGAATGATGGATGTCTCAGCATGCTTTCTCTTATGCTAAATACAATAACACTCCTCAAATGACTCAAGGAATTTTTCAAAACTATTATCTTAACATTGGCATACATCTTATAAAGAGATAAGCTATTTAAAAAAAAAAAACAAATAACTAATAGACTTACAAAATATTCTATAGATTGATACTCACTTGATATAATCATTAGTATTACATAATTCATATTCATTATTTTAAAATTTTTATCGTTGTTACAAATGCCTTTGTATTGTACCTTACTATGGAGTTCTACATCTCTTATTGATTTCAATTTTGTCAATTTCAGTTTTTTTTCGATTAATTCAATTTAATAAAATTTCTGTAAATTTATTATATTAAGAAAATAACACTCTTAAATATATTACAAATGTAAAAAAATATAATTTAAAAAATTATCAAAAAAACAAAAACTTAAGTATAAGATTAGACCAAAAGTTATACTTACAAATTATTTTGACTTTTAATACTATACATCCTATGCAGAAGTCAAATTTATTTACACTTAGAGTTCTTACGAAGAAACAAAATGTCAAGTATAATAATTGAATATTTTAAACATGAATATTTTATGAACATAAAATTCTTTTTATTCCAATAGCCATTAATACATTTCCTTATCAATATAAATCTTTATATTTTTAAGTTCTACAGAAATCATTTGTTATAATAATTGTAAAAAATAGAATATAATCCCATAAAAGTTTTCTAATAGTGACTAATAAAAAATAAAATTGAGCGATTTTACTTCATATAAGTTTTTTCCATTGAAAATAACCATGGTGCTCACGTTATTAATGTGAATCTGGAAATTATAAAAATATCTTAATAATTTTTTTCAGTATATAATAAAACAATTTCCATAATTTTTTTTCAATTAGCACAATTATTTCTACGTTCACTTAAACAAAATTTTTTTTTTCATTTTAGATACACAGATAGGAGAAATCTGTCTTTTTGTAGAACGTAGAGCATCTGGCAAGGGCCATGGTTAAAATATTTAATATGTTAATCATTTCTAGTCCATGTATAATTTTATTATTTCATAAAATTATCCGTAATAAATCATTAAGTAAATAAATCATTTAGAAACTTAAGAAAAATAATCCAGCGCGCCGATGCCATACCCCAAAAGTGGTGTGAAAATTCGCTATAAACTAAATGTTTTTGTTTGTATCAAAAACTTATTTTTTTTTTAATATTATAGAAGTAAAGGAAATATTTTTTTTTGTTGGAGAGAGGCTGTGGGTGATGTTGTAGGGATTAAATAAATGTTTAGGCTAGTTAAGAATAACTTCTTAATAAGTTTGTTATTTATATTTAAAAAAGTAATTATTTAAATTTAGGAATTATTATTTTAGATACATCTACGAATGTATTGAAATTTTCTCCAATTCTTGAATTACCTTAGCTGATAACCCAATTAAAAAAAAGACGTTTTATTTTATACAATTATAGTAGAAATATCGTGTGTGTGTAGAGCTATTTTTGTCTCTTTGTGCCACTTTGGCCTTTCTTTGAAATATCAGGGATTGTGTAGGTCCTGTTGGAGGTCGTGGAAGAAGGGCTTTGGCTGGACTTTAAATAACTCGGGCATTTTAGGATGCTCTCGGAAATGTTGGGTGGCTGTAGGGAGGGGGGGGGGGGTGTCGTAATAGATCATAATTTTTGTTTTTATTCTTGGTTGTATTAGTCTGATTATATCATTTTGATACTCCATTTTTGTCTCTAAGCTCTTGAGAAGAATGTTAGATTTGAATTGTAATTAACGATAACTTCAAATAATTAACAACCATCGTATTTTTCAAAATTATTTATTAATCAATGCATCTACTTCTAAAGGTATGCAGCTCCACATTTCGAATCACATCACAACCCTAGCTGTTGTTCTTGATTATTTATTAATTACTGTGTTGCTTAATATCTTAGTCCTTTCATTTAAGTTACAATCTTCTTACTGCAGTAACAATATTTTTTAATTCTTCTCATAGTTAATCGATATTTATATGGAAAAAATCACCCCACCATACAAGTAAAAAAAAAGTTTCTTCGACAAGAAAATTTACATTATGTAGTTATCAATTTTAGATGATTGTCTTAGAAATTGTACAATTCGATCAAAAATCATTATTGTTAGGTGATATTTAAAGAAAAATTGTAACTTTAAATTGAAAAGAATTTACTTTTCTATTTAAAATCTTGATCTTGAAATCTACGAAGTGCTCTTTATCTGCATAATATAAAGACAATGAGGTGTTTTACTGTGCATCCACCAGAATATTCAGCTAAACGCTGAAAAGAACAAAATTATTTTATAGGGATTCCCAATCCACCATCTACGAAATTCATGTTAGAAACTAGGGATTTATATTGTGACCCTAATTTTATTGGCTTTAAAATATCTCTCTTAGCAAAGTATTACAACATTTTAAATTAAGCATTAAACACGTTATTTATTAGGTTAATAAGCTTACACTATCAATAGAAGGATAAACAGTCAGTAAAATATAGATGACACACCTTACCTACACACTAAGTACTAGATATGAATATAGTTTAACGTTGTGTCGTTATTGATTATATGAGTATATCATTGTAAAACAGTTGAACAGAATAGAATTATCATGTGAAGTATTGCATGCAGAACTTAAAGAGTTTTTTTAATTTGGATGTCAAGTTGTGGAATTCACAACGAAGACTCTGAAGGATCATCAAAATAACTCATGAACACTTTGCACATATATTTTCGTATAGTTTTGTATAAAAAATGCATTTACTTACCTATCCCAAAACTATTAAATTGGTTTTATGGTTCTATTTTATGATTTATGTTATTTGTGCAGTTAATTTCTGCAGCATGAAATATTAGTCCAGCTGCGTAAACAAAGCTCACAGTCTAATAATATCAAATTTATAAGATTTGATGAATTTAAATGTTAAATTGTACTTCAAACTACTTGATTTTACAAAGTAAACTGTTAATCAACATTTAAGTCACTTACGAACACCCCACCATACAGTTTGATAATTATTTCTGAGAGTAAATGGAATTTTTCTGCCGACTTCGTGGAGATCAAATTCTTTTCAGTGTTATGTAACTCAATTCCTATATTTCTGCCATAGATTCTTGTAGCATATAATCTTGCAAGGATTACCATATTTTTGCTTCCATAACAATGTCTAAACTTGCTTTTAATCGTGCTTTTTCTCCAAAAATTTGTCCTTTTTTTACCAAATCTCAAAAATAATCAGAATTTGTAGGTTCAGTTATACTTAAGGGGATTGAAGACTCGAACTCCCTAGATTTCTAAAGTTACCTGTCGATAATGTAGAGTTCAGCAATACCAAAGCATATAAATAAAAACCAGGGATTTAAAATATGGGTGCAATGTTTGTCTTATTAACTACTCTTGTACATCTGCGGGAACAAATGAATTCTTGTGCACACGAGTAACTTTTTATTCCAAACTATGTGTGTTAAATTTTATACATATCATATGGAAAATCTTGAAAGTGAATCTTTTTTCATTCACATTTGTATGAATAACATTTTATCATGTCTTTATATAGATATGATCTCTAAAATCTCATTTGTAGATGTATCCATCTCAGTCATTATTCAAACTTTTGTCTTCATACGTACATACAAGAGTTTTATATAATGCCCTTATGACACTATTTTTTGAGTCAAATCCTTTCAGATGTCCACTGAAGTCCATTTCTCAATTAAAAAATATTTTTTATGTGTATATTATACAATACACATTTATATAATTCAATTTTCTTAGATCTTCTTCAGATATTACTGTCCTGGAAGCAGCGCAAATTGTAAATTGTCTTCAAAGTTTATTAAAATAAATTTCCGTGTAACATCTTTATATAGATATTATTCTTATTGAATTAGATGAATATACCAGCAACTTGATGGTGCAGAACCATTTGAAACTGAAAAAAAAACGAGATGTACGTATTTTAAATCAATTAATTAAATTTTTTATTCTAAGAAAAAATTT
>JAPYYV010000823.1:0-38682 GCA_030522625.1 Copidosoma aretas
ACCAAGAGCGCTGTCATTCTTTTCGACTGAGCAGTGTGTTGGGGTTATTTTCGACAGAGTTGTAGCGCTGTAATAGTCTTCGTCTGGGGCGTCGATATGTACTTTCTACTCATTCATTGTACGATCGTATTTTAAAAAGGTAGCTCTAAAAATGGCAACATGCAGTTGCAGAAATATTTGACAATCTTTGAAATAATTTTTAATAATTATATAGTCCTGCTTCAAGCAACTTCCTCAATTTATAATGGATTCTTATTAACATTTGATTTGTACACTTATAATTTTCGAGATATGCCTCAACAGATCTGATGTTGAATAACTATGCATTTAATAGATGATAAATTTTTTTTCTCTTTATCAGCATATTTTCTCTCGGCAATCCCATAACTGCTTGTTTTTTTTTTAAATTCTTATAATTTTTGGAGTTGGGCGTCTCACCAGAAAATTCAATTGCATCTGACATAGCATTATTAATATCTAATTTTCTGTCTGGCAGAGTAACGTAAAAGCCTGATATCTCGTCAACTTAAGATTGGTGGCTGGGTCTTAAACAGTTTTGGGTTGAGCTATAATAATTTTTCTCTTCCTAAACTTCGTTGAAACTTTCCATCATGTATCTATCTCCGTCCATTTCGATTTTCTCATTTGTCATTTCCACATCATTATCGCAATAATCATTAATTTGTGCTGTTACACTTCACGTCATATATTTATATTTAGCACGATTTCCAAGAAAATCAGCTTGATTCGAATTTTTCCGCGTCTCTGGGTTTGAACCGTTTCTCGTCAAAAATTCAATCTTTTTTTAGGGTTTCTTATATATGCCCGACTAGAAAAACTCATTCTAAATTAAGTCAAATACACCTATAATTTTATCATCTAAATAACTTTTTTCTCCCGCATTAACATATTTTTGAAAGGAAAGTCTTCAGCGAGAGAACCGGCTTGGATCAAGTTACTTCGTGTGACAGGAGCAGGGTTCTTGAATCCAATGATACACCCTACTCCCTCCGT
The DNA here is from genome assembly GCA_030522625.1 of Copidosoma aretas. NCBI lineage: Eukaryota > Metazoa > Arthropoda > Insecta > Hymenoptera > Encyrtidae > Copidosoma > Copidosoma aretas. The sequence goes on from JAPYYV010000823.1 coordinate 1,015, forward strand.
TCTAAAGTCTGCTGACGAATAATATTGTGCACATTTCTTTACGCAGTTACTATTTTCATCAAACGTATGAAAAATTCATTTTAAGTTAGGGAGTTGCTCTCTAGCTTCCAAATCAGCTATTATTAAATGTTTATTTTTTCTTGTGTAAGTAAAGTGTTCTCTGTTCGGCAGAACACTTAAAAAAAAAAAAAAGACTATGGTTGTCGCAAGATTTATCTCACCTTTTTTATTTATTCTTGTCATTCTGATTTTTGTTACTGTTCTTATTCCTGTTTTTGCGGTTTTTATTGTTCAGTTCATTGTTCGCGTCGGTATTTGTGCGTTTATTATCAGGATAGTTGTTTTTTTTTGTCTGTTGATTTATTGTTTGCGTCATATTGATCATTTGCCTCGTTGTACTTTCGATTTCTTTCATATTGATTTTAAGTGTTTCCGAAATTATTCTTATCAGATTGCTTACCAAACATTTACTTGTACCGGCCTGAGCTGTTTAAACCTCCACGTTCAAAATGATCGTTGCGTCAAAAGATGGGATAGTTTCTGGCGGTGTGGTCCTTTAGAAGATGTCTGGATCTGTAGCACAGTTTCTTGCTTTTTCCGCGTCGGGGCCTCGTTGCCCTATAATGTTCATAGGCATGGCATTTATAGCAACGATCCTTATCCGAGGTGCCTTGCGTGCAGTGAGTGCTAGGAGGTTGACTGAGGCGTGCGGCACTCTTTTATGTCTCCGTCTTAGTAACAAAAGACTCAAGCTTATCATTTGTTACCTTTGTGTATTGATTAGCAAGGATCGTCCAATAATTTACTTCTGGTACCAAAAGAGCAACTGCATTTATAAATGCGTCATGTTTTTCCTCGTCAGTTAACAAATTTGCTCCGCTTACGTCATCATAAATTCTCACAAGATCTTTAAATCAATTGCACGATGAATGATCGACTCTTTACGATAAATGTAAATAAAATTTCATATTTTCGTGTGAATAGTACTCGTTAAAATATATGATTCACGTCGTTTAATTTCTCCAATTCTTTCTAAAAGTTCTACCGGGTTTTAAATGTGTGTGATCTGCGAATAATATTCCGCGCTAATACAATTTATCAAAATGTTCCTAACCTTATACTTGTGTTCCAAAATAACTTTTGCATAATGGGCACTGTTTGTAATGATAAATCTAGAGTATATAGCCGATACGTTGATTTTATTTTGAATGATAGTAAATCAACAAGCAATTCAAATGTCGTCTTAGAGTTAAACTTATAGTCATATAGAAGTAAACTATCATAACTGTATTTTTGACTCGTCGAACTCGACATGTCCTGTTAACACGTCAGAGGCCATATCTGTTCTTACACTTCTCTCCCTTGTGGGGTGGTTATGCCAACTGACTTAAGGGTGTCTTCCAGCTTCTAGGGTCTGAGACCCTCTGTGGCAGTCAACTTTGATTCGTTCAACTAATTCTTAACATTTTCCAGCCTCTTGTTGGTGTTCAAGACGTCTCTGCCAAGCAGTGGTTGCGTATCAGATATAGTATTAAGCGTCCATGATATTCCTTCCAGGAGTATGTCGGTGGTAGCGGTGGTATCTATGATTAAATAAAATAGATTGTTTATTCTTTTGTACTAAGATATAAATATACTTTTTTTTGTCATATTGATGTAATCACTTAATCTTGGCCAGATTTTCTCTATTCTAGAATGATTTAAAGTAATTGTTATTGCTTCAAGTATTTTAGACGGTGTGCTTCTAATTTTAATTTCCACTTTTTTTCAATGGAATATTTAATTTAACTAAACGCATTTTTACCAACTGTCAGAGGATTGAAATTATAAGATTCTGCGTATTATTCAAGGACGCGAAGTCAGTCATTTTAATTAAGAAAAGGTTAGGTAGTTAGAATTTCGACTCACCTGAGACGCAGAATACGCCAGTGTCTGACACCACTAGCAATTTATCTTTTTCGCTAGTCACGATCACAATAAGGTGTTCAGTCACTAGTTTTGTTGTACTTGCAGCAATAAGTTTGCACAGCACAAATGGCGCATTCAAAGGAATTTATTGTTGCTAGATTTGATATACTTATCCGCATCGTTAGTATACTCTACATTCTTCTAGTGATTTATCGTCACATCAATAATTATATTTGTTTAACAGTGTACACTTGCACAGTTATGCACATGTATGTGAATAGATACGCGCGAGAGCGAAAAGACAAGATGGCATAGATTGATCGAAAAAAGTCTAAAGACTCTCTTCACTTAAAATATGTTGTGTGAATGCAGGGTTGAAAAGCCCACAAGCAGCTCCCACAGTCAGGTGACACAATAAAAGACACCTTCAGAGGAATACGCAAACGCACAGCCCAACTCAATCTGCGGCATGCGGTCCCACGTGCGTAGACACATGAAAAGAGCGAGGACCCTGTCTTGACTACGACCATGCCCAGGCAAAGGGTCACCCGATAGCCGCGCTAGCACAAAACCCCTTCTAATCTTCCCTCGAGCAGCTTGCAGACGCACGAAGAACAGGCCTGTTTTCTTGCTTGCCACTTCCCCATCCCTCTTGGTCCGTCGATAATCGAGTATGTGCTGACTCGCATGCGTTTATTTATCCGGGATAACGCCACGCTTCTCGGAACTTATATCACGTACAATTCCATTACGTAGAGAACAAAAAAGGGCAATTGTAACTGTTCACGGTAATTACGTCAATTAAAACAGCTTAAGACTGACACTTTATTGAGAAATACACATTACTAAAATGTTTAAACGTAAAAAAAAGGAAATAAGAACTCTGTTCCCGGTGATCAGAGCAGCAAACGTGCGACAGCCAAAGATCTTGGTTGCAAAGTCTCAAAGCCACTTACCTTTGATATCATTTGTTGATCTAGCCACATTTGTTTTCTAGTTTGCATTAGTCAAAGAGTGCTCTACCGCACTAGCACCTGCCTTAGAACTGATAATTGCTGCAGTGCTTGTACTTACACATAGAGTCGCCATCTCCTCGAATGACATTATCGGTGACGGGTCACGTCTATTTCCCGATCCTGGTAAATCATATTCTCGTTGCATTGTTCACTGTTGCTGGCAGCAGATTTTTCAAGATTCTGCATAATTAGGATGATGACACGTGTGCGCTCGGACTTGATGAACGAGGGATCAAAACTGGCACTTGCAACATGAAAATTCTCCAAAACAGAAAGAATCAAAAAAGATTTAAGCTTTTCTATCTGCGCGGTGGTGTCGGACTAGGGCTCCATAGTCTGATAAGTTTGCAGAAGGAGAGCTTATGAATAAAAATCAGTTTGTATTTCATATGAGGAGTTTAAAATCAGTAATAATACAGAAAGATAGCTAATGAATGAAAACCAGTTAGTATTCCATATAAGAAGTTTTTAATCGGTATCAAAACAAGAATCAAACATTGCACATGAGCAAGGACTACAGGGATCTGCCGGTGTAACAGCGCTGCGAGTCGCAGCAGCACACGGGTGGCGCTGTGAGCAGGTGTATATACAGTGTGTATGTTAACAGAATAAATGGGAAACGGCTTATGTATACCGGTATATTGATTAACAAAAATTGTTTAAAAGTAAAGCAAAAATATGAATCCTCCTTTAACTAAATAACTCAATTTGCATGAACCTTGTAACCGAAGTGCGACAAATAATTAAGTTAAAACTGTTTATTTTCGAAAATAATTTGGTTATTTTGGAAGGGTAAGGTTATTTTTGATGAATTTTGGTAAAAATCGATGTAAAAAATTTTTCACAAATTACAGCTAGCTCACAATAATAATATTAGCGTGCGCATTTTTTTATAGAAACACTTTATCTCAACGTTACCTAAAAAAGAATAAAAAGCATTTGATCTAAAAAGGAAATCAAGATAACCCAAAATACCAATCGTTTAGAATTTCTGTAATAGGAAAAAAGCATTGAAGTACCCAAATAGGAAGGGTTTGAGTGACATTACAACCAAACTATTCTCGAATCTGCAATTTTTATGAGACTAATTTCAAAAGTTTTAAATAAGTTTTATCTTGTTTATTAAATTTATATGGACGTGCTCATATTGTTTTTGAATGATTTCACGACAACATGAAACTTAATATTTAAGGGCAAGAAACGATTTTTTTTGCATGGTTAAAAGATTATTACAGACATGAACAACGTATTAATTAAAAGTATCAGTATAATATTTGTGTATAGGTTATTGATTCATGAAAAAAGATAGTAAGTTTGAGAAATTGAATATATTTGATATATTTAGAAGCATGCTAATGCTTCATAATCGCAACAGATATATGAGGATTGAGATTAACAGTATAAACTTCTACGTAAAAATACAGCAGAAGTTGTAAAAAATATCTTTATCTATCGTCGTAAAAATTCTATCTTTTAGCATTGTTTACTAAATAGTAGTAAAAAAACTACTGTTTTTGTAAAATTACTACGTTTGATATGATAAATATAACAACCAATGATATAACTAGTAATTTTACTACAGCCTTATCGTGGGTTTTACAAATATTATAGTAAATTTACTATAACTCTAGTATACTGTCGATATATTTATTGTTCTCAAAAACCTTTCTTTTTAAGTGTTCAAGAGAAGTAATAAGTATGTTTACGAGTATTTATTTGACTCAACGATTTTGTCAACACAATAAAGTGAAAAATTTTTGATTTATCGCTTACTATATAAATTTCCCTAAAAATAACCAAAAACTATAAAAATGGACATTATAGACGGAGTTGTAAATTTTCAAGTATTGTATCGTAAATCCATCGTACACATTGTAAATACACCATGATAGATACAGATTGGTTTATTCACAACTTAAGAAGTTGTAAATTTACAGAAGGATGTTCTAATGCACATGCAAAGAAAGCTGAATTATAGGCAACTTCACTGTCTGCTCTGAATCGCGGGCGCTATTTTTCTATCTCTCTCTCTCTCTCTTTGTTTCATTATCTGTTACTCTCCTCCTCAGCTGATAGGTGTTTTGACATGTGCCTTCGTCCTTGCACCTATTTTTTGCTGGCATACTTACACTTATTGTCTGTGCGTAAGTCGTAACTTACAGAGATCTGTTACTAAACCACCTTTTAACCCAACCTCTATTTTGGCCATGACTATTGCCTCAAGGGCAACTTTACTTGAAGAGACTCGTCAATCATTGGGGTTCATCGGTGTGGCAGATTCTCCTAATGCCTTTATCCTGGGTTCTCCAGACTACTTAGCATTCTTTAGTGATCGTGCAGTACAGTGCTTATAGACTGCTAAAATAATCAGTCTTACTGACCTTACTCTACATCTTTTACTCTTTTGATTCCACCGCTTGCTTTGCTTTCCGGGTAAGGTCGTTGGTATGCTATATGGATTACGTTGCATTCCGCATAAAATCTTCTATATAGTGTTACGTTTGTTTTACAGATCAGTGTGAAACAGTCTGGCTCATTTTTTATGTATTCGCTTTGCTAACTTATGCAACCTATCCTTACCCTGCCATATAGCTTCTTTATGGCTCTTTTTAATGCAAACAACCGTTCCCATGACGCACAGCTATCCTCTAATAAACTTGAAATACTCCATACATACCCCAACCCCTTGACTGCATACCTTTATCCCAAGCGAGATCACATAATACGTGTAAATTTGACATGCGAAATAACTACTTCTTGTAACTCCGTGAGTGATTCCTACTCTGCTTCTTACATCAAGCCAAACATCTCCTCTCCTACATCATAGGGCTCAGCTAGTCGGCCCCGTTCCTCTGAGAGCAGTTTACTTAAATTTTGGGATAAATTAGTGCTTTTAGTATCAAAACCGATATTACAACATAGACATATGAACAAAGAATTAAAGACCTAGCGCATATCGTTTTGACAATAAAACGGGAGGTACTTCATCGGAATCGCTTAACTTTGGAGTCCCCACTGCCTTTATTTTCACGGATCAAGATAGAGCTGCCTCCGTACTCTTGGTAATAGGATGTCCTTGTCTTACTAACTATATCCTATTGATTTTGCCTTTAAAATCCTGCATTAACATCTTCCGGGCAACCAAGTTGGCCCACAGCAAGTCTACAACACCACAGAAATAGTTCTAAGAATGGTTTTGGCAGTGTCTCGCGAACTGGTATTGTTAAGTGCCCACAAATCGAAGGACAATTGTCAAAACAAATTTTTAACATAAAGTATAAGAATTAACTATTCTGCAGAGATATGCTGTCCAAGAAAACCAACAAGCTTTTTGCTGTAGCACGACAAGCGAAAAAAATCTGAATTACGTAGATGCATCATTTATCCGTGGCTCCTTAGTGTTCATAATAACAAAGAGAGGCAAGCCACTGCTTTATGTAAACAAAGAGAGTTACCTTACTTGACTTAAGCCGCTAGCTACACCGTCCAAATAGAAATTGCTGCAAAACTCAACTTAAGGCTAAAACCATTAGCTACGGTATTTTACGCCATCGTCAATGGACTAACTATGCATTTTTATCTTGTACATAACTTGCTCTATAGCAGGAATCCTGACATATTTGTAGTCACTGAAACTTTATTTGACATCAACAATCCAGGAGATCTTGTATTCCTCGATGGTTACAATTTTTTTGGGTCAAACTGTAAAGTTAAGAGTGGGGGAATAGTGGGTCTCTATACGTGCCTAAGTACCAATTCGGTGCTTCTTGTTCACTCTATGCTTGAGTAGGATATTCACAAAGTATACGTCTCCATTACTTTCAACCAAGTCAGTCTCGGATCTCCCCTTGCTCTGGTCTACATTAGATGAATACACGAATTTTTGATGGTATTCCTTTAAAATTTGACAGATCCACCAGCTCTACATGACATACTTATCGGCACAGATGATACTAACTTTGATTGTAATGTTCATGACGACAATGCCTAAAGATTATCTACAATAGATTAAATGAGTTGTTCCTTTACCATGTGCTCTCGCCGCCCACACATTATATTATGTCAAAAGAATCGCCATTCCACACGATGATTGATATTTTCATAACCAACAAAAAGTATTCCGGTAGTTCTTCAAAAAGTCTAAAGCACCATCATTTCAGGTCATGATAGGATTAAAATTACTTAACAACTGCCATCACTCGCACATGACGAATCGATTCTCGTTTAGAACCTCAAAGCCATAGATTTAAGCCTTTTTACCCAAGACTTACAAGCCAGTAACTTTTATTAATCTGAACCTGTACTCTCTGCTCTGTCAACTCGTACAGAAAGTTGCAGTTCTGTCGAAGACCTCAATAAATCAGTGGCTCAGGCATATGACCAAGTAGCGCCTACAGGATAAGTTGTGGCACTATTTTAAATGAAATAAAGTTTAATTTTATGATGTCAGTCGAATAGAATGGAATATGTTGCACCTTACATCATATAAAATCGTGGCCAATGCCAAATTGTGAAAGTTACAATATAGCATATTGTTCATTTCTTTTAAACCCTTTCCATAATAGTAATAAACAAAAAGGCCATCGAAGTGAAATGAAAATACATGTGTAAAGTCTTAGTGAATTTAATATCATGGCTTTCACAAGATGGTGGTGAATGTATACGTCTAAAGCTCCTCCAATATGGGTACTGAATGAAAGTGCTATCTACGTAAAATAAAACAAAAATACAAGTGAATGTACCTATGTTGATTCGAAATGGCGGCCAATACGAAATGGTACCCGTCACTAAATGGCGGAATGGTCAATTTTTTAAAACCCTTGCAATATACGTTTAAAATAGAAGAGTTTGGCTAGTAATATCTGAAAAAATGTTTGAAATTACTTGTATCATATATAGTTGACGACAAAACATTGCAGATCATCCTCTTGCATAAAACTAAAATGATACCGGTATCAATGAAAGGTTTCAACAAACAAACAAAAATTAGAACAATGATATGACATCATTTTATATTTTTAATCTTGATGGGTATATATAAGTTTTCAGTTTTCAACAGTGATTTTTTTTTGGATTGCAAAGGTCTTATAAAAGAAAAATTGGTTTACCGGCTTACCTTGCAAAGGAAGAAAAGCGACCATTTCTTTATTAAAGTTTTGATATGGTTGAAAAATTCATACCATAAGTTTCTGGCACGCAGTGCGCTCTACACAAGATCTCAAACAATATTTATACAAGATATTTATTAATAAAAAGTTTATCCGTTTTCATTGAAATATGAAATAGTCATAAAAACCTTTATAATGTGATTAAAGTACACATATTGAAATCTGAAACCTTTTATCATTATCATTTTTAAAAGCTACTTATCGTCTAACTTATGATCAATATAACATTATAAAAGAAACATTAAAATGCACTGAATAAAGTATCTGCCACCTTTACTTAATGTCCAATGACTATTAATTTCAGGTGTTGCCAGATTTAATACCAATTCTAAAGAAAACTTTTCGTCCATGTTAAATGTTCATTTTTATTTGACAATTATGTAATTTTATTTTTTTTCTTTTCTGTGAAACACAGTAGTCTTTCATGGAGAGTAAAGTGTATTTGTTTTATTTGCGATGGATGCAAGGACTTTTTTATGGAACCTTTCAACAATGAGCGTATTGGATTTCGTTAATAAATGAAATCAGAAATATTAAAATCGATTAAAAAAAACCAAGTTCTTTCAAACTAGTTGCTAAAAGGGGCCAAGAAGAGGGGGAAGAAAAAGTAATTTACCATATTTTGCAGATATGGTTTTAGCCTTAACAAAACTTTTTAGTAAGTAAAATCTCAAAAAACAAATAACAATATTGTATTGTCTGGGGGTACTTTTTTAAAATCGACATAGTAACAAAGAAAAGTGTGCATTAGACAATTAATTATATACACTTTATCGCATTCTACCTGTCAAATCCTTTCATTTAAAACCCATATTAAAATAGTTATAAAAAAAAAACCAGTCCGCCATTTTGTGACAGCCACCATTTCGTGTCGGCCACCTTTTAAAATTATTAAAGGTGCAACCCCCTTTATTATACTCTTTAAAGAGAGCTCTTTTATTTAATACCCATATAGTGGGAGTTTAAAACATATGCATTACCGACAATTTTGTGACAGCCATCGTTTTAAGTTAAACACATTTCATTTTACTTTGCTTTGATAGCTCTTGCATTTAGTCCTTACATCAAAGGGGTTTTAAAGAAATTAACAATTCGCATTATTTTAAAATTTGCCATTTTGAAATAATTGAGCTGCAACGCATTTCATGTTGTTATACTTAGATAGCACTTTCATTTAGAACCCGTATTGTAGGAGTTTCAAAAATATACACCAGGCGTCATTTTGTGACAGCCGCCATTTTGAATACAAAATGACAGCACACAATCGTACTATATATTATTAAAAGTAGTGTTACTACTGATTCTGTTGTTAAAATAAACGTAAAGAATTGATTTATACGTGAAAAAGATTTTGAAAATTTCTTTTATTCTGGTCATCATATTACTGGTACCACCCTAATTTTTTTTGGAATAAACATGTATTTCAGGCTCTGTCGCGTTCTAAATCTACAGAAAAGTTTCATTTTGTTTTGAGTAAAGAAAATTATGATTTGTTTTGAGAATTGATCGTTATTTTTAATTTTATGATATATTAGGGGGGTTTTTACTGCCCATCCAGAGTCACGATATCACTGGAAACCAATTTTCCTCCATACTTTTATTTGATCCCTAGACAATGAAAACAAATTATCAAAATTAATGTGTTTGGTCAAGAGTTATCTAATTTCGACAAAAAATGTGGCATTCTAGCCTACTATGTAGCATAACCCGTGGGTCACACTTGAACTTTGACAGCTCATTTAACAACGCCACGGACTGTTCAAACTAGCGCACAGCACATTGGAACACTATTAAAACTTTACTATTCCATGAGATCAAATTTCTAATGCTATTTGTAGTAGCAAAAATGAATTCATTCCACATCCAATCAACACAGCACAAGATGACAAATCCAAGTGAAAAACTTCAGAAAAATTGATCGTAACTTTTCAAAGTCAGTGTCACCACTAGATAGTTACACCCAAATACAGCTTTAAGATTCGTATACGGAACGTGGTGTAATCACGCAGTCTGTTCTGGCCCAACGCTATATTGTTGATGTCCTACTTGTTTTAAGACCGCTCTCACTTTCGCGTTGTAATATCATACAAGTCTCAGTAGCCCTGCCTAGCTCGTATCCACGCCTTTAAGTATCAATGAATTGTCACCAATCATGCTTAAAATGGCAGCTTATACTCTTGCCCAGCCAAATATCCTAATAATTAACGTATGCGATTATTTGGCTTACTTTTTCATGTCATGAAAAATAAAATAGCTTTTTCCACTTGCCAAAGTCAATCAACCAAAATCGCCTAACAACACTGGACCAATAAGGCTGCTTCCTTCTTTTGAAAGATCTTTAGGCACATAATATTTTAGCAAATCCCTGACCACATTGACTTTAATAATCTTGTAGATACGCATTAGGCTGGGTCGATACTAGGTCATAGCATCTAGACTGCTTTGTTGAAGGATACAGATAATATTAGACTGAGGATTGAGGGTCGTATGATTACTATACTTAACGTTTTCGAGTTTACCAAAGCGTGTAAGCAGGCTACCCAACAAGTCTTTGCTTGCTAAATTACGCATCTAATTTAAATTCGATGAACACAAAGATTTTTTTTTTCGTCATACCTCTTGAATAGAAAACAAGCCATAAGAGATAAAGGTCGTATGCTTACAAGCTTCGTGGATGTCACATAGAGAGCACCACAGGGTGGAGTCCTGAGCCTAATGCTCTTTTCTCTCTGTATTAACGACCTTTCATGAGTGCCACGTTACTCCAGGTACGTAATATACGCTAATAATAACCAAACATATATTCACTGCAAACCCGCTAAAATTAATAAGGGTACCAACCAATTTTTAATCGACACCACTGCGATTTCGTCATGGGCAACCGATAATAAATTTGGTATCATCCCTTTAAAGACAAAATTCTTAGTACTACAGAGTCCACTTTACATATCATTGATAAATGACTGTGCCATTGATCGATTCCACACAAGCGATGCACCGATCCTATTTCTTAGTGGGTCCAAAAACCTAGGGACCATCATTGACTCAACATTTACCTCAAACAGCTACGTCAATGCGGTAAATCAACTTGTGCATAGAGTACTTAAAGCTCGATAATTCTATAAATACGCGCTATCATTTAAGCATTTCAAACAGCATATTAAAAACCTTAATATGTCGTATTTCGGTTATGCCTGTGCAGATCATAGTGTTCTAGACGGCCCACGGAACTTTAAACTGCACCGTGCACTCAACGCTTGGATTAGGTTCATCTTCGGCAACAGAACACAAATAGTTCATATAACACTATTTAGACTCGGTCACGAATAGCTGCCAGTCAAAAAACAGCCTCTACTTCTTAGGAGTCACAGCGCACTACGTACTAGAATTTCACAGACCTAGCTATTTCGTGCTATTTTACACAAGGATTACCAATAGAATTAAAGTGAGGCGTGCCCTCTCAAGTGCCCTTTCCCTCTTTTTTTTCATTGTGAACAAAGAAATATTTGCCGTTATTGGATTATTTTTGGTTCAAGCAGCTTACATCATAAATGCACTTGGAATTAACGGTGCCGAATTGTTTAGTATAGGAATGTTAAAATCGTTGCCCCGTCAGTCACTTTTGCAGCTTGATTGGAATGAGTGGAAGGACAGGATAACCAATGGAGGTCTAGTTTATAATAAGGCACTTGTTTTTATACTTCTTCTTCTGCAGCCTTCGGTCCATATCTTTGTTTTCATTGTTCCTACCTTCATCAACTGGCTGGCCAAGCTTCTCTGCATCTGATCGATTCCTTGCACTATAACCGCGGTTTAATACGTTAGCTGCATATGATTGCGATTTCGATACGACTAATAAGTATGCATTCCTCGTATTGTTCACCATATAAATAACTTATTTACTCGGGTACAGTACAACATTTTCCTAGTTAGGTAATAAATTGAGAGAAATAACGAATAATGAATTAAAACATCAATGAAAGACACTCACTGAACGTTCATTTACTATCTAGCTATTTTTAGAAAGCAAGCGTACTTTTACACTTCATTGTTTACATTTTCTTTAATAATTGAGTCTTATACTACATCGTTGTATTGTATTTACATTTGAAATTTTTATCAGCCTTATAGGTTTTTACCCTAATGCTGAATAAAATAATCGACTAAACCATCAAAACATCATCTCTCTAATTATTACCATAGTCGTAGCTTACACGATTTTTTTTAATAGAATTATTACTTTATTTTTAATATCTTTACTTTGTTCTATTATATCACACAAGTTCAATAACGTCAAGTTTAGTAATGCATGACATTGAAGTTTCACTTCTACCGGGAGTCTCCCAATACCCAATTTATTCTCTAACATTCCTACAAATAATGTATACAAGTTTTTCTATATGTGTTGTAGTGGTATATTGCTAAGTAGTAACTTGGAATCAAACTTTTGTGGCCAGTTATTTTCTTTTTGCATAGTAAAAATTTGTGGTAAGATTACTCATGATTTACTTATTTATGTATTAAATATATAGATAAAACATATAATTTGGACTTTTTTCTCTTTCTTTCACAGTTTTTTATAAAAAGACTTATATATATGTATATACAATAATTTTACGGTGATAGTTGTAAGAAATAAGTAATATCAGCTGTTTCAAAATAAGAGGTACTTGTATATCCATCATAATCTATCCCGTTTCGGATTTTTCTAATTTAGATTCTTCTAGTGATTCATCCACAATCTTTTTAGAGTAGTGTATGGAGTATATGCATTATGCCCTTTTTGATTTCCACATTTCTTTGGTGTCTTAGGCAGTACATTATGGGTATATTTGAGCAGTCTTGTATTAATTTTTGTTCATTAAATATTACAAAAATTTCAGGATAAACGATTCTACTCTACTTACATTTTTCTAGTAAAGAGTATTTCTTTGTACAAGTTTTTGGAAATAATTGAATAAATGAGTTTTTTATATGTATCATCAAAGTTTTTGATTAATCAGACCATGAAATCATTAAGTATTTGCCTTGTTATATAGAATTTTGTTGGAAAAATATTTCTGATAATAATGTGCAGTGATTCTGTAGGAATTCAAGTATGTTTGAAAGGATTTTTCTCGAATTTATTCATGTATTTTAATATGGAGCGACGTTAATTAAACTGTTTAGTAGCTATATATGGCAACATTAGTCATATCAACAAAATATAGCACATTATTTTGGCTTTTTTACTTTGGTACCTAATGTATAAAAATAGTCTAATCATTAGAAAGCTCGTTTTGAAGGACGAAAGGAATTATTTTTAAGTTCTCAAACACGTCTTTTAACAGAAGAAATAGCAACATGTACTATACTTTAAGTAGTAAATGAAATAAATTTTTCATCGTTATCGCCACCTATGAGCTTTTTTTATGGCACTATAAGAGAATATTCAATTCTTGATTAATATTCGTTTCATACTACAAAATAATCAAATATACTGGTTCCTCTCTAACTCATTTATTATTCGTACTTAATACACACAAATATAAATACATCATCCTGTATTATATAGTTGCATGAACAAATGTTGGACCAAGCCCCCCCCCCCTCTCCGACCGAACCTGCTCAGCTTACCCCTGGCTCCCCACAGCTCCCTTCCAAATCACGTAGTCATTCGTATGTAGCTAAATTCAAAGCAGATACAGGGAATACATACTTATTAGTCGTGTCGAGATCGCAATCAGATGCAGCTAACTTGTTACACCGCGGTCATGGTGCAAGTAATCGATCAGATGCAAAGAAGCCTGGCCAGCCAGTTGATCAAGGTAGAAACAATAACAACAAAGAAATGGACCTTGAGCTGTAAACGAAAAAGTATAAAAACAAGTGCCCGATTTTTAACTAGACCTCCATAGGTTATCCTTCCCTTCCACTCCCTCCTATTAAGCTGCAAAAGTGACTGACGAGGCACCGATATTAACATTCCTATACCAAACAATTCGGCACCGTTAATTCCAATTGCAATTATGAGGTGAGCTGCTTGAACCAAAAATGATCCAATAACGGCTATATTTCTTTGATTCCCTATGAACAAAAAGAGGTTAAGGGCGCATAAAAGGGCACGCCTTACTTAAATCCTATCGGTAAACCTTGTGTAAAACGGCACGAAATAGCTAGGTCTGTAAAGTTCTAGTACGTAGTAAGCTGTGAATCCTAAGAAGTAGAGGCGGTTTTTTTTTTAAGGCAGCTATTTGTTACTAAGTCCAAATGGTGTTATAAGAACAATTTGTGAGGTGTTGCCGAAGATGAACCAATGCAAGCGTTGAGTGCGCGGTGCAGTTTAAAGTTCCGTGTGCCGTCCAAAACACTGTAATCTGCAACAGCATAACCGAAATACGACGTATTAAGGTTTTCTAATATGCTGTTTAAAAAGCTTGAATAATAGCGCGTATTTATAGAATTAATAAGCTTTGAGTACTCCATGCACATGTTGATTTGCCACATTGACTTAGCTGTTCCGGGTAAATGATGAGTCAACAATAGTACCTAGGTTTTGTACCCACTAAAAAATAGGACTGGTGCATCGCTAGTATAGAATCGATCAATGGCATGGTGATTGATCAATGATATGTAAAGTGGACTTCCTGGTAGTAGAAATTTAGTCTTTAAAGGGTTGATAGCAAACTTATTATCAGTTACCTATGTCACAATCGCAGTAGTGTTGATTAAAAATTGGCTGGTACCCTTAATAATTTAAGCGGGTTTGCAGTAAATATATGTTTGGGTATCATGAGCGTATATTACGTACCTGGAGTAACGTTGCACTCATAAATGGTCGTTAATACAGAGAGAGAGATAGCAGTAGGCTAAGGATTTAACGCTGTGGTGCTCTCTGTGTGACATTCACGAAGCTTGTAAGCATACGACCTCTATCTCCAATCGCTTGTTTTCTATTCAAGAGGTATGACGAAAAAAAATAATGTTTGTATTCATCAAAATTATATTAGATACGTAATTTAGTAAACAATGACTTGTGGGGCTTCTGCTTACACGCTTCGGTAAACTTGAAAACGTTAAGTGTAGTGATCATACGACCCTTAACCGCCAGTCTAATAGTATCTGTATCTAATATACAGAGCAGTCCGGATGCTATGACCTAGTATCAACCTAGCTTAATGCGTATCTACATGATTATTAGAGTCAATGTGGTTAGGGATTTGCTAAAATATTATGTGCCTTAAGATCTTTCAAAAGTAGAAAGCAGCCTGGTTGGTCCAGTGTCGTTAGGCGATTTTAGTTGATTGACTTTGGCAAGAAGAAATGGCTAATATATTTTTCATGATATGGAAAAGTAAGCCAAATAATCGCATGCGTTAAATATCAGGGTAATGGGCCGGGCAAGAGTATAAGCTGTTATTTTAAGCATGATTGGTGACAAGCCATTAATACTTAAAGCCAAGGATACGAGTTAGGCAGGGCTACTGTGACTTGTATGATATTACATCGCAAAAGTGAGAGCGGTCTAAAAGCAAGTGGGACATCAACAATATCGCGTAGGGCCAGAACAGATTGTGTGGTTACATCACGTTCCGTCTACGAATCTGAAAGCTGGATTTGGGTGTAGCGATCTAGTGGTGACACTGACTTTGAAAAGTTATGTTTAATTTCTATGAAGTATCTCATTTGGATTAGGCATCAGGCGCTGTGTTGTTTGGATCTGCAACAAATTTATTTTTGTTACTTCAAAGAGCATTAGAAATTTGATCTCATAGAATACTAAAGTTTTGATAGTGTTTTAAGATGATAATAATAAAAGTTTTTAGATTTCAATAGGTGTACTTAAATAACATTATAAAGGTTTTTATGACTATTTCATATTTTAGTGTAAAAGAAATTCATCGAGGTGTACAAGATCTCCTGGATTGTTGATGTCGAATAAAGTTTCAGTAACTGCAAATATGTCAGGATTTCTGCTACCAGTTCACAAAACACTGCCAAAACCATTCTCAAAACCATTCCTCTGGTGTTGTAGACTTGCTGTGGGCCAACTTGGTTGCCCGGAAGATGTTGATGCAGGATTTTGAGGGCAAAATTAATAGGATATAATTAGTAAGACAAGGACATCCTATTACCAAGAGTACGGAGGCAGCTACATATTGATCCGTGGAAATAAGGGCAGTGAGGATTCCAGAGTTAAGCGATTCCGATGAAATACGTCCTGTTTAATTGTCCGAGACGATATGTGCTAGGTTCTTTATTCTATGTTCATATGTCGATGTTTTAATATCGGTTTTGATATAAAAAGCACTAATTTAACCGAGAATTTAAGGAAACTGTTCTAAGAGAAAAGGGGCTAACTTGCTGGGTCCTATAGGGCAGGAGGGGAGCTGTTTGGCTTTATGTTAGAAGCAGAGTAGGAATCACTAACGGAGATATAAGAAGTAGTTATTTTGCCTGTCAAATTTACACGTATTATGCGATCTCGCTTTGGATGAAGGTATGCGTTCATGGGGTTAGGGAATGTATTGAGCATTTTAAGTTTATTAGATGGCAGCTGTGCGTCATACGAACGGTTGTTTGCATTTAAAAGAGCCATGAAGGAGCCAAATAATAGGGTAAGGTAAGGTTGCATAAGTTAGCAAAGCAGATATATAAAAGACGAAACAGACTGTTTTACACTGATCGGGAGAACAGACGGAACACCATACAGAAGATGTTATGCGAAATGCAATATAAAACATTAAGCATACTAATGACCTTACCTGGAGATCAAAGCAAGTGATGGAATCAAGAGAGTAAGAAAAGGAAAGTAAGGTCAGTAAGAGTCATTATTTTAGCAGTCTATAAGCACTGCACTGCACAATCACTTAACAAAGCTGCGTAGTCAGGAGAACCCAGAATCGAGGAACTAGAGGCATCTGCCACACCGATGAACCCCAAAGATCGACGAGTTCCTTCAACTAAAGTTTTTCTCGAGGCGATGGTCCTGGCTAAAAAAAAAAGTTGGGTTAGAAGGTGGTTTAGTAACAGGCCTCTGTAAGTTACGACTTACGCACAGACATTAAGTGTTAGTATGCCAGAAAAAAATAGGAGCGAGAACGAAGGTACATGTCAAACCACCTACCAGCTAAAAAGGAGTGGAACAGATAATGGAAAAAAGAGAGAGAGAGAGATAGAGATAGTGCCCGTGACTCAGAGCAGACAGTGAGGTTTTCCTTAATTAAGCTTTCTTTGCAGGTGCATTAAAACATCCTTCTGTAAATTTACTACTTGAGTTGTAAATAATCCAACCTATATTTATCATGGTATATTTACAATGCGTCCAATAGATATACGATACAATACTTGTAAATATAAAACTCCGTCTGTAATGTACATTATGATAGTTACTGGTTATTTTTAAGATAATTTATATAGTAAGCGATAAATCGGAAATTTTTTACTTTATTGTGTTGATAAGATCGTTGCGTCAATTAAATACTCATATTTACACTCTTCACCTCTCTTGAAGACTTAAAAATAAAGGTTTTTAAGAACATCAAATATATCGACAGTATACTAGTAGTATAGTAAATTTGCTACAATATTTGTAAAATCCACTATAAGGCTAGGGTAAAATTACTACGTCTATCATTAGTTGTTATATTTACTATCTTAAACGTAGTAATTTTAGAACAGTATTTTTTACTACTATTTAGTGAGCAACGCTGAAGGATACAATTTTTACGACGTTGGATGAAGTTATTTTTTGCAACTTCTGCTGTATTTTTACGCATGGAGTTTATACTGTTATTTTCGATTCTCATATATCTGTTGCGATTATAGAGCATTAGCATGCATGTTAATCTATGAAATATATTCAATTTTTTATACTTACTTACTTTTTTTCAAATCAATAACCTTTAATCGAACATTGTACTGATTTCTTTTAATAAATACGTTGTTCATGTCTGATAATATTTTAACCATGCAAAAAAAAACCGTTTCGTGCCTTAAAATATTAAGTGTCATGTTGTCGTGGAATCATGCACAAACAATATATGCACGTCCATATCAATTTAATAAACAAGATAGAAGTTATTCAAAATTTTTAACATTGGTGTCATTAAAATTGTCGATTCGAGAAAGGTTTAGTTATATTGGCACTCAAACCATTTCTATGTGTGCACTTCAGGGATTTTTTCATATTTTAGAAATTCGAAACTATTGAGTTTTGCGTCATCTTGCTTTCCTTTTTAGATCAAAAGCTTTTTTTTCTCTTTTAGGTAACGTTTAATTAAAACGTTTCTATAAAAAGATGCGCACGATAATATTATTATTGTGAGCAAGCCGTAATTTGTACAAAATTTGTTACTACGATTTTTATCAAGATTTATCGAAAATAACCTTACTCTTTTAATATAACCAAATCATTTTCAAAAATAAACAGTTTTAACTTTACTTATCTGTTGCTCTTCGGTTACAAGGTTCGAGCATATTGGGTTATTAAGTTAAAGGAGGATTCATATTTTTGCTTAACTTTTAAATAATTTTTGTTAATAAATATACAGGTATACATAAGCCGTTTTCCATTTATTCTGTTAACACACACACTGTAGATACACCTGCTCACAGCGCCGCCCGTGTGCTGCTGCGACTCGCAGCGCTGTTACACCGGCAGATCTCTGTAGTCCTTGCTCATGTGCAATGTTTGATTCTTGTTTTAATACCGATCAAAAACTTCTCATATGGAATACTAACTGGTCTTCCTTCATTAGCTATATTTCTGTATTATTACTGATTTCAAACTCTTTAAGTATATGAAATACTAACTGATATTTTTCCATTAGCTATCCCTTTGCAAATCTATAAGACTATGGAACCCCCGAGCCAACACCGCCTCGCGGATAGAAAAGCTAGAATCTTTTTTTATTCTTTCTGTTTTAGAGAATTTTTATGTTGCAAGTGCCAGTTTTGATCCCTTGTTCATCAAGTCCGAGCGCACACGTGTCATCATCCTATTCATGCAGAATCTTGAAAGGGCTACTGCCAGCAACAGTGAACAATGCACTGAGAATATGATTTTCCAGGATCGGGAAACAGACGTGACCCGTCACCACTAATGCCATTCGAGCCATGACCCGTCACCACTAATGCCATGGTGTCTCTAGTTGTAAGTACAAGCGCTGCGGCAACTATTATTTCTAAGGCGGTTGCTAGTGCTGTAGAGCACTCTACGACCAATGCAGCCTAAAAAACCAATGTGGCTGGATCAACGAACGATATTAAAGATAAGTGGCTTTAAGACTTCGCTAATAAGTTCTTTGGCTGACGCACGTTTGCTGCCATAATCACCGGGAACAGTGATCTTAGTTCCTTTTTTTTACGCTTAAACATTCTAGTTATGTGTATTCCTCAATGTAGTGTCAGTCCTAAGCTGTGTAAATTGACGTGATTGCCGCGAACGGTTACAATTGCCGTTTTTTGTCTTCTATGTAATATAATTGAGCTTGATATAAGTTTCGAAAAGCGTGGCGTTTTCTCGTATAAATATACGCATTTGAGTCAGCACATATTCGATTACCGACGCACCAAGAGGGGTGGTGGAGTGGCTCGCGAGAAGACAGGCTTGTCCCGTGTGCGTCTGCAAGCTGCTCGAGTGGAGATTAAGAGGAGGAGTCTTCGGACTTTTCTCGATAAATCTATGCTATCCTGTCTCTTTGCTCTCGCGTATATCTATTTACATACATGTGCATAATTATGCTCATGTACCCTGTTTAACAGATATAACTTTTGATGTGACGATGAATTACTAGAAGAATGTAGAGTATACTAACGATGCGGATAAGTATAACAAATC
Source organism: Copidosoma aretas (assembly GCA_030522625.1). Lineage (NCBI taxonomy): Eukaryota > Metazoa > Arthropoda > Insecta > Hymenoptera > Encyrtidae > Copidosoma > Copidosoma aretas. The sequence goes on from JAPYYV010000823.1 coordinate 20,928, forward strand.
TAGCCACAATAAATTCTTTTAGAAACGCTATTTGTTCTCTGCAAACTTATTGCTACAAGTTCAACAAAACCAGTGACTAAACACTTTATTGTGATCGTGACTAGAGAAAACAATGAATCAGTAGTGGTGTCAGACTCTGGCGTATTCTGCGTCCTAGGTGTGTCTAAATTTTAGCTCCATAGCCTTTTCTTAATTAAAATGACTAACTTTGCATACTTGATCAATACGCGAAATCTATTGATTTTAATCCAACTATGCTCGTTCGATAATGATTTATCTCGAACCGATTCCAAAACTGATCCTATGTTCAAATTCTAATATATTAGAAAACACATTAGGTAAAAATACGTTTAATTAAAATAAATGTTCCATTGATAAAAGTGAAAATTAAAATGGGAAAAACACACTGTCTAAAATACCTGAAGCAATAAAAATTCCCTCAAAACTTTCTGGAATACAGATTATCTGGCCAAGCTTTAGTAAATACATCAATATGACAAAAAAAAGTAGATTCATATCTCAGTACAAAAGAATAAACAATCCATTTAATTTATTCATAGATACCTCCTTTACCACCGACACACTTCTTTAAGAAATATTATTGAAACTTGATTCTATATCAGATACGCAACAACTGCTTGGCAGAGACGTCTTAAATACCAACAAGAGGCTGAAAAAAGTTAAGACTTAGTTGAACGAATCAAAGTTGACTGCCAAAGAGGTTCTCTGACTCTAGGAGCTGGAAGACACCCTTAACTCAGTCTGCATAACCACCCTACAAGGGAGAGAAAAGTAAGAACAGACGTGGCCTCTAACGTGTCAACAGAACATGTTGAGTTCGACGAGTCAAAAATACGGTTATGATAGTTTACTTCTATAGGACTATAATTTAACCTCTAAGACGATATGAGCATTGCTTTTTTATTCACTACCATCCAAGTTAAAATTAACTTATCGGCTATATACTATAGACTCATCATTACTAACAGTGCTTATTATAAGCAAGTGGTTTTGGAACATAAGTATAAAGTTAGGATCATTCTGATAAATCGGATAAGCACGGAGTACCATTCGCAGATTACACACATTTTGAATTAAGTAGAGCTTTTAAAAAAATTCAAGTTATTAAACGATGCAAATCAAATATTTCAACGAGTGCTATTCGCGAGAAAATATAAAATTTTATTTACAATTCTTGTAAAAAATCTATCATTCATCGTGCGATTGATTTGGAGATCTTGTGAGAATTTATGATGGCGTAAGCGGTAAAACATGATGCGTTTATGAATGCAGGTGTTCTTTTGGTACCAGAAGTAAGTTATTGGACGTTTCTGGCTAATTAATACACAAAGGTAACAAATGATAAGCTTGAGTCTTTTGTTACAAAGACGAAGACATGCAAGAGTGCCACACGCCCTAGTCAACCGCATAGCACTCACTGCACGCAAGGCATCTTGGATACCATGTGCCAAGATTATTGCTATAAATGTCTTGCCTATGGGCATTATAGGGCATCGTGGCCCTGACGCGAGAGAGGTAAGAAACTGTGCTACAGATCCGGACATCTTCTAAAGGATCACACTGCCAGGAACTGTCCCTTCTTTCGACGCAACGATGATTCTGAACGCGGAGGTTCAAACAGTTTGGGCCGGGACAAGCAAACGATTGGTGAGCAATCTCAAGAGAATAATTTAAGAAACACTATAAATCAATATCAAAGAAAGTGAAAGTACCACGACGCAAATAATCAAAATGACGCAAACAACTAACCAACAGACAAAAAAACATCAACTCACCTGATAATAAGCGCTCAAATACCGACGTGAACAACAAACTAAACAATAAGAACAGCAGAAACAAGAATAAGAACAATAACGACAATCAGAATGACGAGAATAAATACAAAGGTGAGATGAATCTTGCGACAACCGTAGTCCGATCTTTTTTTTTAAGTTTTCTGCCAAACGAAAAACACTTTACAGACACAAGGAAAAATTTAATTTTATTCATAGCTGATTTGGAAGCTACGGAGCATCTTCCTAACTCCAAATGAATTTTTCATACGTTTGATGGAAATAGTGATTGCGTAGATGAATGTGCAAATAATTATTCGTCAGCAGGCTTCAAAAACGGAGGAAGTAAGGTGGATCATTGGATCTACGAAGCATGCTTCTGAAACACTAAGTAACTTGATCTGTGCTGATTCTCTCGCTGAAGACTTACTTTTCTTTCAAAAATGTGGTAATGCGGGAGAAAAAAAACATTTAAATGATAAAATAATAGATGTATTTGACTTTATTCAGAATAAGTTCTTCTTGTCGGGCATATTTAGTAAACCCTAAAAAAAAGACTGAATTTCTGACAAGAAACGGTTCAAACCCAGAGACGCGGAAAAATACAAATCAAGTTGATTTTTTCGGAAACCCTGATAAATGTAAATATGTGACGTGAAGTGTAACAGCAGAAATTAATAATTATTGCGAGGATGATGTGGGAATGACAACTAAGAAAATCGAAATAGACGGACATAGATACCTAATGGAAAGTTTCAACAAAGTTAAGGGAGGGAAAAATGATTGTAGCTTAACCTAAAACTGTTTAAGAACCAGCAACCAATTTCAAATTGATGAGACATCAGGCTTTTACATTACTCTATCAGAAAGAAAATTAGATAATTATAATGATATGTCAGATGAAATTGATTTTTCTGACGAGACACCCAACTCTAGAAATTATAAGAAAAAAAAAAAATACAAGCATTCATGGGACTGGCGAGAGAAAATATGCTGATAAAGAGAAAGAAATTATCATCATCTATTTAAATCATAATTCCACATTAGATCTGTTGAAGCATTTCTTGCAAATTTTATGTGTACAAATCAAATTTCCATAAAAATCTCTATTAAATTAAGAAAGTTGTTTAAAGCTGGACTATATAATTATTAAAAAATTATTTAAAAAATTGTCCAATACATCGGCAACCTTTCATAAACACGATTGTTCAAAAAATGAGTAGATAATACATAAATAAGTGATAGAAATCTATCACGATATAGGTAGGTATCATTGGTGGACTAAACAATTTCGTCTACTCTGAATATAAAATCCTTATTAAGTCAAAAGTTCCAATCAGTTTCTACTTTATCCTAAGTCAAGACAGTGCCACAAAAATTTGTGATATTTATTACAACTTGAGACAAAACATTGATAAAACATTTTATTTAAAACTTAAAAACGTTTCTGCCGAAAGCTCTGAAACGTTTATCAAACGTTTTTAAAACCGTAAATTGTCTGTAGCTGAGTTTAGCACAAGTAAATATAAAACATTTCAGAAACCTTTCCAGAATGTTTCTGAAACGTACCTGAATGTAGTGCAAGAAAAAAATATTCATTATTATTATTGTTATTATTAAAATTTCAGCAATACCTTGATTCATATAGAATACCTGATATTTTATAAAAGTATCACAGATTAAATCGTTTTTGATACCTCATAGTATTAGGAAAAGTCTTGACACCAACAAAAAATTAGCAAATACCTCTTACAGCTTAATTTTATTTAAATAAAATTGATAGGAATGCTAGGTTATTAAACTTACTAAACAACTATGTAAATAATCCGGAAAACTATATTTTTAATAACCTGATTTAATGTTGTAGATAATACGTGATAAAACATACAGCAATAGTTTTATTAAACATTGTTTCTCCAAAATGCCATAAACGCTTTTTACTAAAACTAATTTTGAACAAAGAAATAGGATCAAAATCTTTCAACGACTAAGAAAATTAGAACAACATAAATTATAATTGTTTTAAAGATACTGCCTATGCGTTTGGGAAAAATATCGGGTATCAGATGCTTTTGTAAATCATTTTCCATTGAACTTTAATTTGTTTCATGCAATTGCAGGTTCAACACGCTAATACAATGGAAAAGTTAATTTTACAAAAATTAGATCATTGGCAAACTAAAAATTTACTCGATTGAAAATATTAATTTATTACATCACCAGTTCAGAATGTACAGAAGTTACTATGTTTTTAGAATATATATCGTATGTATATTTGTACAATTACAATAATTTTCACCATTAGATATCAATATTTTTTGTAAACAGAAGTCGGTAATAGTTTTGTGTGGTATTTATCTGACATATAAATGATCATGAATACGTTGTAATGTGTTTTAGAAAATTGTCGGAAAACATGTAAGTCATGCATAGCTTAGAAAATGAGAGCATTAAGAAGATGATAATTATTTCAAATAATGAAGTCTTTTACTGATACTATGATAGAATTTGATACTTTTCGTATCATAAGTCCCTAGCTTTAATTGAACATGTTGCAGTATACATTTCAATGTTCACGGGCAAATAGTAATGTGCAGTAAGTTTGATTGAAAACAAACTATGTTAACATAAGGAATGTTTTTTTGTGGCCGGTAGGTCGGGGTCGGTAGTACATAATACTTTTTCAGCTTCAACTTAAAGATTTGGGCAAACACGTTTGAATCTTAAAGATGCTATAAGATAATTTTAAGGCATGGATTAGTCTGTATAGATGCAGAATAAAGAAGAGTTACGTATACTGTACCATCCCTCTAGGCAAGAGTGTTGCATGAGACTTCCCAGCTCAGTCGAGTCTTACGTCACTAATGGCGATGCTTAAACCACCATAAGTCGCCAATAGGCGTCACTAAAAACGCCAATAAAATCGCCTATTTCCGAATAACTCGATGACCCTGTAACTTAAATTAATAATTTTTAATTATACTGTACACCGAATTTCTAACATAGTAAGCTGGAGGACAGCGGGATAATACGATGTTTAATAAATGGATTTTTGTAGCAACATAGCTAAATAAAAATGATTAATTAGCAACATAATTAAAACCCCAAAGTTTTTTAAATAAGTAATCCTGGGGAAAACGAGATAAACATGTTTTAAATACCGGAAAACAGCCAGTCAATTTATGACGTAGATGGATTTTCTTTTTCTGAAAATATTGTTATTTTTTAAGTTTCATGTTTAATCTTAGAAGGTAAATAGAAGATAAGCAAAGAAAAACGTAGATTCTCATTAATAAAAAAAAAACAGTTTAATTTATCAAAGTCTTGACTACAAAGTCATGACATATAGTAACTTTTATTATTGAGTCACTGATTAAATCATATTAAACGATAATTTTAAATTTTTTTTAATATTTATGAAACTTTAGTTTTATTGGATTTTTACGAAATCTAACGATCCCTAAATGGCAAACTGGGGCTCAAAGCGTGCAAGTGGTCGAAGCCCCACCAGTATATGTATTTATATACGTATATGCATATATATCAATATGTACATATATACACATGTATTTATACATCTTACAATATATGTATATATAGTTGTAAGGACTGTAATTTTCTCCGCCCCCTCTCCCCCCCCTCACCCCCCTCAAATCACGGAAGTATTGTTTTGATTTTAACGTCTTTTTGACGATCGTCAATTGTTACTTCGCCCCCCTCACCGCCCCTGGCCCCCTTCTCGCCCCCCTCTCAAATTCGATCGTTTTCTCCGTGATTTCACGTAAAAAAAATTTTTTCTTTTCTGAATAATCCCCCCTCGCCCACTCCTCACCCCCCTCTCACCTCCCCTCAGGGACTTCGAAAATATTTGGTCAAAAAGGTACTATGATTTTATTTTGGGTTAATGGCCCTCAGGCCCCCCCTCAACCCCGCCCCTTAGGGACAATTCGCTTGTATTCTACGAGATTTAACGTTAGAAAAAAAAAATTTTCTGTTAGAAGCTGTATTACCTAACAAATAATTATTTATATCAAATATCTATTTAATAATTTATGATGATTTTTTCACTCCATCTTGAGGTAATCATCCAGCAGCGCTTTTTTTTAAGTGGTTCCCTAGTTCCTCTGAGTAACATCAACACTATTACCATAAAAAGTAATTTTATACTTATATTTAGCATACATGAAATAATTTTTCGGTTTGTTGTAATATTAAGGTAAATAGGCAACATCCACTTTTTTAAAATTAATCTTTTATATTGAAACCGGTTTTTAAAAAGACCTTATTGATGTAATTAAACTATAATTTTTATTATGTACATTTACTATCTATTATATTGTAAATTTTTACCATTTCTAATTATTATCTTCAAAAACTTCCTCCCAAACTATGTTTTAACAATGTTACTATCACTTGAATTTATTTGTACAAAAATATTATTAGGATTCTTGCATCAAGACAATGCTGCATGTAATTGAACATGAGAAAAAAAAAAGGTTTATTAAAGTAAAGACCGATTTCTTCAAAACTTTGACCTTGAGATCTATTTATTGTCATTGAAAAAGCTAAAACAATAGGAAATTGTTTTCTGTATAAAATATAAAGTAAAGAAGAGTTCTTTCCAGAACATAATCTTATACGTGGTATAAAAACTTTATTTCCCATTTTTTCTTCTGTGATAATTTCTGCTTCAATTTTAAATTTATATAATTTTGATATTTTTGATCTTGTTTCATTACAAAGTCCATCATAAATGCTTAAATTTCCAATTAACATTACTATTGCTTCGATTTTTAAATTTAGTTCATGTGGTGGAAGACCATAGTCGTGCCTAGTGGCAGTGGAGCCCGGCAGCAGCCGTCATAGCTATGCCTAGCAGTAGTGGTGCCCGGCGTGTTAACACGCAGTTCTTCTGTGTCTCTACCCCAATCCCAGCGGTGGCATCATCTAAGAGAAAACGACGAGGAGAATAGCAGGGCCTCGAGCTATCACTCGCTAAGCTAGAAGCCAGGGAAGTCAAGCAGTCAAGCAACCAAGGGGCCAAACATCCAGGTAGATTCAACTACTACAGCATCCTGCCATCGATCTAGCATCCCCGTCTGTTGCCGGCAGCCTGGATTGGTACACCGCCGGCAATGTCTAATCGACCAGTGTGCATCACAGCCCAAGTCAACTCATCATCTAGCGACGAGGACGAAAAGTCGGCAGAGACTACTCCCACAAAGGCAGGCCGGGTGTACCTCGACTAGGCAAGCTACCGGCTCCGATTGCTTTCATCATTGTCTCGATCCAACCCTACAACTCAAATCTTCCCTCACGTTCGAAGTCACCCAGCCTCAGAGGGCGCTTTTAACAAGTATGTACAAATATGCATATTATAATACCCTTGAATAAATATGTCGAGGCAACTCCAAGACTAACTTGATATCATGAAGATACAATTACCAGTTGAGTCGTAGTTGTATATAATATAAATTGTTCAAATTCAACGAGATAACCTAACATACTTTAACATAATTAGGTAAAAAAAATCATTGTATTTAACATAACACCTGGAATATTGCCTGATATTTAAAAAAAAAATGTGGTAGAACATGGATAATTATTTATTTCAGATGATTTAAAATTGTCAAAAAAGTTCTAAATAGGCATTTCCTATGGATGAAAAAGTATGTAAATTGGTCTATTTTGCAAAATAACTTATGAAATTTTTAGACCTGACGTTGTAAAAGTAGACCTAAAAAATAGCAAACATACATCCAATGACAACGTACATGAGGTGGGAAGGGCAAAAATTGTTGTAAACGTACTAAATAACAATCCAGAAAGTGAAAAAATTTGACTATTTTACAAAATAAATTATTACATTTTACAACGCAACCCTGTGTTGGCAGCCTTAAGGTATAGATAACGAAAATAAATAAAGTACACCAAAAGTATAATTCCGATAACATGATAAAACAAATAATGGAGGGAAGAAAGTAAAAATCAGTATACCTGTAATGCAATGTGTACCAACTCCTATATACATATAGATCCACAACAGGGATATACGTAAATACACATATGCACAGTATACTACATCAGCTTAACTATATCTAGGCAACCCCAAGATTAACTTGATATCATGAAAATAAAATTAATAGGTGAGTCGCAGAGGTATAAATTGTTAAAAGTCAACGAGTTAACATGTTATACTTTAACATAATAAGGTAAAAAGTAATCATTATATTTAACAAAACACCTGAAATATCACCTGATATTTTTGAAAAAAAATATAGTAGAATCTAGATTATTTTTCATTTTAGATGACTTCAAACTGTCAAAAAAGTCCTAAATAGGCATTCCCTAAGGATATAAAAGTGCGTAAATTTGTCTGTTTTGAAAATAACTTATAAAATTTTGTGAAAGCAACGTTGTGAAAGAAGACCTAAAAAATAGCAAAAACACATACAATGACAACGTAAATGAGGTGCGAAGGGTTGAAATCGTTTAAAATATACAAAAAAACAATCAAGAAAGTGAAAGAATTAGACTATTTTACAAAATAACTTATTACATTTTGCAACGCAACCCTGTGTTGGTACCCCTAAAGGTAAAGATAACGAAAATAAATGAAGTACACCAAAATTAGAATAACGATAGCATAAGCATACAAAGAATATATCACAAAAAGTAGAAATCATAATACCTGTAATGCAATGTCTACCAACACCTATATACATATAGCTCCACCACAGAGATATTTGTAAGTACACCTATGGATAGTATAATACCTCAGAATCATGAAAAAAGAGTTAGCAGGAGAGTCAGAGAGGTATAATTTGTTCAAACACAACGAGATAACTTAATATACTTCAACATTATTAGGTAAAAAATAATCATCGTATTTAACGTAACACCTGAAATATCAACTGATATTTTAAAAAAAAAATATGGTAGAAGATAGCTAATTTTTCATTTGAGATGATTTTAAATTGTCAAAAAATTCCTAAATAGGCATTTCTTACGGATAAAAAAGTATTAAAATTTGGCAATTTTGAAAAAAAACGTTTCAAATAAGAATCCACTATTATTGAAAAAGTGAAAATATTAGTCAATTTTACAAAATAACTTGTTACAATTTGCAACGTATCCCTCTGTTGGTAGCCCTACAAGGAAACGAAAATATATACAGTGAGGGGTTGGCGCGCGAAGCGTGCAGGGGGACGAAGCCCCACTAGTATATATATATATATATGTAATATTAGGACCTTGCTCCCTGCGCGCTCCGCGTGCCAAACCCCAGATCTTTCATGATAACTCTGGGATTATATAAGATAACACAGCACCACAAAAAAAAATGTTTAGCAGGCTAGACCATGATTATCTTATGTTTTTTGGGTCGCTTAGTCCAAATGCGTGGTCGCTTTAACCCAATCACGTTAGGGTTTTTTTATAACCTCGAAAACAGGTCTAAGAATTCAAGTATATCATAAAATCACAAAAAAAAAATGTTTAGCGGACCCGACCATGTGTATCTCATGTATTTGAGGTCGCTGAGCCCGAACGTGTGGTCCGTTCGACCATATAAGGTCAGGGTTTCTTTATAACCCCAAAAAAATCCCTAAAATCCCAGTCCCTCCTTTTCATTGTATCCAAACGCACAAAAAATGTAGTGTCCAGCGGACTGCATCATGTTTATTATATGTTTCTGGAATTGAACAGTCCGGATCTAAAGTACGTTTATTACCAATTCATTCAGGTTTCTCATAACCTTCTAAAATTTGACAAGAAGTCAATCGAATCTTGCAATTCGTATCCTTGAACTCTTTAATAAAAAAAACCTACACTCTAAGGCTTAAAGATTAAAAGTCGGCGATGCAAAGATTTAATAGCCTGTTTTGCTCTTTGTAAAAGATTAAATTAGACGATTTCATCTTTTAAAAGAGCGAGACGTACATTTTAATCTTTTGTTAAGATTGATTTCATTGATTCGCTCTTTTACAAAGATGAAATCGTCTAATTCAATCTTTTACAAAGAGCAAAATACTGTTTCCTACTTTATAAAAGTAGAAAACTAAAATTAACTCTTTTACAAAGATGGAATTGTGTAATTCAATCTTTTACAAAGAGCGAAATACTGTTTCCTACTTTATAAAAGTAGAAAACTGAAATTCACTCTTTTAAAAAGATATATAGGAAACAGTATTTAGCTCTTTTGTAAAGATTGAATTACAGGATTCCATCTTTTTAAAAGAGTGAATTTCAGTTCTGAAATCGTCTCATTCAATATTTTACAAAGATCGAAATAGGCGATTCAATCTTTACATCGCCGATTTTTAATCTTTTGGCCTTAGAGTGCAGTATCGATTTAATTCAATAGCCCCTTCACCTTTGAATCTTGTTTATAAAAAGCTCATGTATAAGTGTATAGGAGAATTAGATATGTAGGTGGCAAATGATTAAATTCTTTCAGCTATTTACATATAAAATGTTTCAGTACTGTCGTTTCTAATCAAGTATCTATGTTACTAAGTACATCGATGAACTTGTGGTTTCGTAAAATTTCAATATTTTATGCTTAGCCTACTCTTAGATTAAACCAGGAACCACGACGTGGACTGAGTAGACTTAAGTCCCCTTTGGGGTGCTGGATTAGCGTAAGTCCTCTTGTATATCTCGTCCCGTGGTGATAGATTAGCGTGAGTCCCCTCACCTCTCTCGTCTCAGGGTGCTGAATTAGCGTAAATCCCCTCGCCTCTTACGTCTCGGAGTACTGGATTACCGTGAGTTCCCTCGTCTCTCACGTGTTTAGTTGGCGTTAAGTTCCTTGCTTTTAATTTTTCCACAGATACATTAAGAACTGTTCTCATCATTCTTGATTTTACTGCAGCGCTGTCTTTTATTTTTCAAACTTCTGCGAGATGGTTCTCTTACGGGGATTTTCTGACACCTTTGCTTCTCTTTTTAAATTCCAGCAGTAATCAGCCAACATATTTTCATCCTATCTTTCTTGATAACGGCGCTCCATATCTCTTAAGTCCTGGTGAAAACGTTCACTTTGTTCTTCACTATAGTCTCCTAAGTTTTCCGGGAACTTATCAAGGTGTGAATCTTAGAAATGCAGTTTTAAGTTCATATGACAGCCCAAAATACCGAAATTTCGAACCATTTTTTTTATTTTTTTTCGTATCATTTCCCAAAAAATTTGATGCAACGTTTTAAAAGCTAGACCAAGCAGCTTTTTCAATGGTACTCGTCTAACTTGTAAACTCCTTGTCACGAAACATTTGGCGAGTTTGTGGTCCATTACAAATCCTTTTATTTATTTCAGCATCAGATAGATTTGGAAACTTACTTTTTAAGTATGCAAAGCAATTGCCTTGTGTATCCAGAGCCTTTACAAACTGTTTCATAAGACCTAACTTTATGTGCAGTGGGGGAAAAAGAATCTTTGATGGATCCATTTTGGGTATGTTGATGACGTTTGCAGATCCAGGATCAAAAGAAGTCCTATTTGGCCAGTCAAGTTTTTTTAAATGTGGTTTTCTGTCCCACAAATACAGGTAGCAGGGATGTTTAGTGAAACCGCTTTGTTGACCAAGAACCATGGAGAGAATTTTCAGGTCACCACATATGTGCCGACTGCGTTTTGAATACTTTTATTTGTTCAGGACAATACTAATGTTAGCATATTGCTTTTTCATAACTGTTGAATGGGCTACTGGAACTGCTGCAAATTTATCTGCGTTATGTAGTAAAACCGCTTTTAGACTACGCTTTGAAGAATCAATAAATTATCTTCATTCTTTATCTTTGTATACATTTTCCTTTATTTCATTCATCAGTCTGTTTACAACATTACAGTGATATGATGATGAGTTAGTGTCATGGAAAAAATAATGTATAAAATGCTACAGACTGCATATCTAAATTAATAAAATACGTATCCGACACGTAAATACTAGGCTCCAAAACTTAAATGAGCGTAAGTCAATTTTAAATATATATAACGTAAAAGGGTTACTGGATATTTAACTTTTTGGACATTGTTTTAAGGGATCTTATTAAGTATGAAGCTACAAGATAAGTGACCCCAACCACATAAAGAGAATTAAATTAAAAAGAATTGATTTTTTCGAAGTCCTCCATTATGTAGTTAAATACTTGAAAGATTCTTAGGTACAAAATTAAAAATGGTATGTATACGGTTTTCGTAATTTCGGGTCAATTTTTTCCATGATGAAGTTGTTTTTTTGATGTCCAGAACTTCGAAAATTACAGTAAAAACAAAATTTCGGTTTTTTGGATTTTTTTTTTAAGGTTATGTACTCTGACCTGATAGGGTCAGTTGGACCACAGGTTCGGACTCAGCGACCCAAAAAACATAACATACACATGGTCTAGTCTGCTAAACAACTTTTTTTTTGTTTCTTGCAATTATAATAAATAACTGGGATCTTAGACCTGTTTTTCGAAGTTATAAAAAAACCCTGACGTAAAAGGGTCAAACAGACCATAGATTCGGATTCAGCAATCTCAAAAACATAAGAAGGACATGGTTTAGTCCATTACACAATTTTTTTTTTGTAGAGCTGTGTAACCATTTATAGTATCCTTCCATGTATAAAATAGCCTAATAAAAGATAAAATTATATATGACTGCTATGCAGGGAAATGATCAATGATTTTAAAATTTTTTCTTCTTAAAAAATATTTATAGTATGTGTACTTCCAATTTCTAAAAAAAAACCTTTTCCCACCGGATTTAAACTTGCAATCTCGTGCATACGAGCCGTGTACCGTGTCAAATTATCAACGAGCTTTCTCAGTTAGTAAGCTATACATCACAACCTTCTACATTTCAGTTTTTAACTTACTTTAGATTTCAATTTTATATTACTGTTTATTTATTATTATTTATTAAATTTTCGTTAATTTTCATTGATAAACTATTAAACAATTATTTTGATAAATTTTTCAAAACATTAAAAATAGATTTTGATTCTAGTTTTCCTACTCATTTGTTCATAAATATAAGGTTCTATGGACGAATCATATGAGTTTCATTGCTTCTTATTGTTGTAAAATTGTACCTAGGATCATCACAGAATGAATTTCGGCGTAATCAGCCACATCTACATATATTGATCGCCGGAAAAGTTTAACTTAATACATGGGTGCCCAAGCTTTTTTCAAAAATGATTCCCACATTAATGACACTTTTATCTCTAGTGACTAAAAATACAGGATTTTATAATGACATCTGAAATAATAATAATATTCCCACTCTTCCAATAACCTAATTATAAAAACAATAAATAGTTTTGACTTCAATTATTTGTTTTTCCTACGGATATTAGGTTAACGTATAGTAGGTTATTTGGTTAAGGGAGCTAAAGATTTATATCTATGATTTTCGTTGAAATGATTTTAAGTAAGTAAATGAATAGTGTATTAATGAACATTGTAATCGGGCGACGTAATTTGGTAGTTTGGTATAAGGTGTGTGGGTTGTGATTTATTTGAATTAATTATTGAGCTTATGTGTAAGTGTCTTCTATCTAGAGTATGTTTTATTTTCGTTATTTATGTTAGTCATGTATTTAGTTTTCCGCCGTAGTAACATAAAGTTGATTATTTTTAGACGTAGTAGCAGAAAAACGTATCAAAACACATATTTTCTGTTCGATAAATATGGAGTCTACTTGCCATAAAGTCTGATTAGTTTTCTCCGTTGACAAGAGCATGTGATATCCAGCCGACGTTGTCTATTGACATAATGATTTAAATTATAATACATCTATGTAGTAAGTATAATACACGGAAAAATAGTGCTTATCTAATTTTGTATGAAAATAACATTGATCCCGATTGAAAATCCTCAGATAATTACATTTTAGTTATTGTTTACTAGACTAAAACGTAATCATAGTCTGCAAATGCTTGGTCTTCTTTCCACCATGTCCATGAGTCGGTTGCTCTGTCCAATTCCTGTAAATAGGTGTGGTTATTCTATGTATGTTATCCCGAAACCTGATGGACTACTCTGCTTACATTCTGAATGACTAAATAGTTTGTTTGTCAACAAACAGTGTTAGCAAAATAGTCTTTCTTTTTATTTTTTTATATGCGCTTGGATTTCATTTTATTTGAATTACGTATTGAGCTAAAGTATACGGAGTTTTGGGTAGGTATCTGTTTCAACAGCTGTATCATTGACAGTCAGGTTTTTAATTTCATGTCTCGGTACAGCAATGTTTGTTATTTTTGACGTAGTAGCACATTGTATCGAAAAAAGTATTTTCTTTTTGACAAATTTGGAGCTTAATTGCCCTAAAATTAAGTTGATTTTCTCCCTTGTCAGAACAATGTGATATCCAGCAAATTGTGTCTAATAACATCATGATTGAAAGTATAATACACCTATATAGTAAGTATGATAAATGAAAATATATTGCTAATTACTTTTTGTATGGAAAAATATGGTTTTTGATTGGGAGATCTTAGCCTGTCACTGCTCAGATATAGTTTACTAGATAATAGCGCAATTATAGTTTGTACATACCTGGTTTTTTTTTCACCATGTGCAGAAATCGGTTGCTCTGACCGATTCCTGTAATAAGGTGTTATAAGGGTATAATGTAGGGTATTGTTACATGTAAATTATTCCAAAACTTAATGTATTTCTCTACTTACACTCATAGTAAATAAATAATTTGTTAAGATAAAGTGTTAGCAGGCAAGTTCATTTGGTTATTTGGTTGTAGGTGTTAGAGTTATATTTTATTTTTATATCGTGTTGAGCTCGAGCGTACGGGTGTTCCGTTATCTGTTTTATCAGTTGTTTTACTAATAGTCACGTTTTATTCGCTCATTTTTACATAATCATCAACCCATTTTGTTTTGTTTAGCTCCCCCTTGCTCGACTTCGCTTTTCCTTAGCTCATTTACGGCTCCTGACAACTCCTCTTCCACCTTCTCCTTAGCTTCAATCTAAAACCTCATAACCTATTGCACATTAGGCACAAACACACACAACTTGATTATACCTTCATGCATATGAATAATCAATTTGGTTTCACTTCGATTTCTCCCTTGTACATGTTTGAAGATTAATATTATATTAACAAATGTACATTAAAATACCTTGAGGGTGGAAAGAAATTAGTTCTTACTACCAAGATAATGATTTCTACAATTTATGTATAAATATTTTCCTATATTATACAGTTAATTTGTGTGGGTCGTAAGTAATAGCCCGCGCTCCTTGTTGATGTTGATATATATTAGACTTAAATAAAATCTACGTCCTCGCGGATTGATAGGTAAGTAAGAGATAACCTTACAAAAATTTGGGGCACAGGGCTGTAAAGTAGGACGTGTTAGGGATACGGTTAAAATAAGGAAGGGTAGTAAGGGACTTTGAAGGGCAAACTGCTAAAGGGCGGAAGGCGTGGATGGAAAAGGGCAGTGTCGTGAATCAGACTTTCTATAGAAAATCATCAAATATTATCATATTTCTACCTTATTTCTACCCTACTTTTGAGCATGTGAAAAAACGTGTAGATTGGCTATTACTTGCGACCCACACGAATAAGCTATATAATATAGGAAAATATTTATATATTTATTATAGAATCATTATGTTGGTGGTGAGAGCTAATTTTTTTTTACTCTCTTAATATTTTATTGTACATTTGTTAACATAATGTTAATCTTCAAACATATAGAAAGGAGAAATTAAAATGAAACCAAATTATTATTCCATATTCATAAACTTATAATATAGTTGTGTGTGTTTGTGTATATTGTGAAATAGATCATGAGGTTTTAAGATGGAGCTAAGAAGGCGGTAAGGGGGAGGTGGAAGGGGAGCTGTCGAGAGCTGTTGATGAGCTAAGGAGGAGCGTGGTAGAGCGGGGGAAACTCAACCAAAATAAATTGGGTTAATAATCACGTAAAGAAGAGCGGATAAAACGTGACCATTAGTAAAACAACTGATAAAATAGATAACGGAACATCCGCAGGCTCGAGCTCAATACGAAATAAAAATAAAATATAACTTGAACCCCTACAACCAAATGACCAAATGGACTCGCCCGCTTACACTGTCTTTTAACAGATCATTTATTTACTAAAAGTCTACGCAGAGAAGGATATTGGGTCTCGGAATAATGTACACGTAACAATACCCTACATTATACCCTAATAACACCCGATTGCAAGAATCGGGCAAAGAAACCAATACATGCAATTGATGCAAAAAAAAACCAAGTGTGTGCAAACCATAATTGCACAGTAGCGTAGCAAACTATATCTGAGCAGTGATAGGCTAAGATCTCCCACTCGGAAACCATGTTTTTTCCATACGAATTATGATTAGCAATATATTTTCGTGAATTATACTTACGATATAGCTGTATTATACTTTCCATCATGATGTCATTAGACAAGGATTACTGGATAGCACATTCTTTTGACAGGGAAGTAGACCAACTTGATTTTAGGGCAATGAAGCTCCAAATTTGTCAAAAAATAAACACTTGTTTCAATTTAATGTTCTAGTACGTCAAAAATAACCAACATTGCTGTACTAAGGCAGGAAATAAAAAACCTGACCGTCAGTGATACAGTTGTTAAAACAGATACTTACCCAAAATCTGTACACTTTAGCTCAATACGTAATCTAAATAAAATTGAATCAAAGCAAATATTACCAAATAAAAAATATACTCTTCCGCTAATACTGTTTGTTGACGAATGAACTATTTAGTAATTCAGAATATAAGCAGAGTAGTCTATTGGATTCCGAGATAACATACATAGGATAATCACACCTAATTACAGGAATCGGACAGAGCAACGGACTCATAGACATAGTGGAAAGAAGTCCAGGCATTTTCAGACTATAGTTACGTTGTAGTCTAGTAAACTATAACTGAAATGTAATCAGCTAAGGATTCCTAATCAAGAATAATGTTATATTCATACAAAATTCGATAAGCACTATTTTTCCGTGTATTATACATACTACATAGGTGTATTATAATTTTAATCAAGTCGTCTATAGACAACGTTGGCTGGATATCACATGCTGTTGAGAACGGAGAAAACCAATAAGGATTTATGGCAAGTTAACTCCATATTTGTCTAACAGAAAATACGTGATTTAATACAATTCTCTACAACTACGTTTAATAGTAACCAACTTTATAACTTTATGTTACTACGGCAGAAAACAAAAAACGTGACTAACAGTAATACCAAAGATAAAACATATCCTGGATAAAAGACACGTTCACTTAAGCTCAATACCTAATTCAAATAAATCACAACTCACTCATCTTAAGCTAAATCACCAAATCAAGTTGCTCGATTACAATGTTAATTAATAAATTGTTTACTTACTCATTCAAAATAATTTTAAAGAAAAGCATAAATATAAATCTGTAGCTACTTAAAACAAATATCTTAATATACTTCAACTCAATACCCAAAGGAAAACAAATAATTAAAGTCAAAACCATTTATTGTTTTTAATGATTTGGTTATTGAATGAGTGGAGATATATAATTATTTCGGAAGTAATTATAAAATCGTGTATTTTTAGTCCGTAGAAAAGAAAGTGGCAATAATGAAAGAAAAGTTTTTGAAAAAAACTTGGTTACCCATATATTAATTTATACTTTTCCGGCAAAAAACATATGTAGATGTGACTGATTACGCTGAAATCTGTTTGGTTGTTATCCCTGCTAAAATTTTGAAATAATAATAACCAATGAAAATCAGATTATTTATCCATAAAACCTTATATTTATAAACTAATGATAGAAAATATTATATGTGTAAAACATTTAAAAAAAAATTTTATAGAAAAATTACAGCTAGAACTTATTTTTAACGTTTTGAAAAACTTATTAACATATTGGTTTGATAGTTTATCAATGAAAATAAACAAATATTTCAAAAATTTTAAT